>CAIGRK010235283.1:0-11858 GCA_903798315.1 Fraxinus greggii | reverse complement strand
TGCGACCAATGTCAATTGTAACCGATGGGCAAAACAATGGATGTAGTATGCATATTCACAATCTCTAAGAAATAATGCTTGAAGTCCATTCCAAGAACTGCACACATTACTCGCATCGTCATACCCTTGTCCTCTCATTTTGTTCACCTGAAGTTCACATTCACCAAGAACACCACATATTTTGTTTTTGAGATTCAATGACGTAGTATCACTAACTCTTTTGATTACAAAGAAACATTTTATCAAATTGCCATGACCATTCACAGACCTCAAGAGAATGGCCATCCGTTCTTGATTTGATGCATCTTGTGCTTCATCATCAATAATGCAAAAGCATTCATCCCCAACTTCCTCTCGAATCATTCGTCGTAATCTATTGGCCATAATATGGAAAATTTCTTTCTAAAAAGTTGGAGCAATGTATTGGGCATTTTGTGGTACATTTTCCAATACAACTTTACTAACTTCTGGATTCAAATCTTCCGCATACTTTATTAGTTGAATAAAATTCCCACGATTAAGAGAAGATGGTGATTCATCGTTACCTCCGAACCTTAAACTTTGAAATGCTAGCCGTTGAACACTTTTAATTGAAGTCATTATATTCAAATGACGTTTCTGAAGTTCCTCTTCCAATACACTATGCATCACCTTGTCAATATATTGAGACAGTCTGATTAAATATTTAGCTCTAGTCTCACACAGTTTATGATATGTTGAACTAGCATGAACAAGAAATACACACTTGCTTCCATCCTTACCCTCCTCCAATTAATTATATCCTTCGGTAACCAATCTCGAACATCCAAACGAATTGTCATCTTCTGAAAAAGAAAACAATGAAAATAATATGCCATTTCAGTTGAAGGAGAATACTCCAACCAAGGAAATTTAGCGAACCACATTTTCTGAGAGCTACTGGCCTTTTTTTCCTTCTATCCTTGGATACTCGTTAAGTTTCAGCTGATAAGGTCCAACTTTTATATATGAATTTCTAATCTCATCTCGTAGATTGATGGGATGTTCAAACATTTGCTTTCGTTTTTCTGGATCCCGTTCAATGCTAGTACATGATTGCAATTCAGGAATTGAGACGGATGAATGTTCGATTTCTGGAGATGAAATTGGATGATGTTGCATAGGAGTTGAGACTGACAAATGTTCAATTTCTGGAGATGTACATGTACTTTCACTAGATTGCCCAGTCTTTTTAGAGAATGAAAATATAGTCTTTATTCTCTTTGATGAATGTTGACCTTTCATTTGTAAAGTTTGAAAATAGTAGAAAGAATAAAGAAACCGAGACAAGTCATTTGGAAATTGGAATATTATTGGAAAAAGGATGACTCTACACAGTGGTTCAAATTCCAAAATCAGTCCACCTACATTAATAAAAAGTAAAAACCAAGCCAAAATCATTCAATTTCCAATTTTCCATTGTTTCAACTTTCAAATCAAATAAGATGAATAACAATACAACACCAAATAGAATATTTATACACCCACAAAATAACAGTTATATTATTAAACAAAATCATCATAGATGGTAACTGTCAAAATAACATTTATGTCACCAGACAAAATAAAATTAAAAACTTTGATGGATCTCTTCTTATATGCTTCATTTCGAGGCAAAAGCTATTCAGAGAATGGAAATTTTAGTTCTGTCCATACTGCAGTGGAAGATGAATCCAGTTATCCCAATTTCATTTCTTGATTACATAGCCAGGAGGTTCGAATTGAAGAGCAATTTGTGCTGTGAATTTCTCAAGAGATGCGAGTGGTAGCTTTTGTCAATCATTTCTGGTAAACCCTTTAAATAATACCCACAAAATAATGATTATGTCACCAGACTCACCACTCACCATTTAAACAAAATCCAGTCCTTTCATGGTGGAAACTGTCAAACTGATTTGCCAGTCATTTGAAAACTCAGAACTTGAGAAAAAATCATCCTAATTAATCGACTAATATAGATTTCTATCACCCAATGAACAAAATCAGCAATAAAAAATCAGGGACGAATTCGACAAGAGAAAATACCAAATATAAATTAATAAGCCAGCAAGAAAAAAACCAACATGTAGGCAAACCTTCGGGCTTCGTAGAGAGATGATAAGAGAAGATTTGACATATGTGAGAATTGAAATTTCAAATCAATTTTATGGCTGATCTTTGAAGTCTTGAAGAAATGACGATTCCAAGGATTGAATGAGAATTTGATATAATGATATTTGGGTTGAGTTATAAAAAAATTGGATTGGACTTTTGGGTTTTCTTTTTAAAAAAATGATGGGTTTAGTTGGAATGGGTTGAATTTTCTAAGTGAGCTTGTACCCCCCTCTCCCCAAAAAAAAAAAAAAAAAAAAACTAACTTGGATTTGGGCTGGACCTACCGGGCAGTCCCTCCCAATCCATCCCTGCTTATAACCAAAATCAACGTCAATTTTTTTTTTTTGTTTGATAATATTTTAATACAATTAGTGAACAAAAATATATTTTTTAACAATGAATAGGGTAAAAAAGTGGTACTTTTAAAACAGGTCATGTCAACATAACCATTTTCCATATAAGCCAAATTTCTCTACCATTCACCACAATGGCATTTATAATTGATTAAAAGACAATATGTTGTACAATTATAAAAATATTGTGTTGTTAAAAGACAATATTATTCTTTAAGTTACAAAGTAAAAAACTAAACAATTCTCACTTAAAATATCAAAATCAAGTCATTTTCTTTATCTGTTTACTCCTACACAAATAAAATATCTTTTATTTTTAATTTGATTCAACCTTCAAATCTCATAAATTTATCAAACGCTCAACAAGAAAATATTATTTATAGTCATTACTTCAAATCAGTAAGTATATTTTTGTATATTTAATTTCGTTTTCGTTAAATTAGTATATTGTGTTAATCTTTACATCTTATTTCGACATAGGCAGATAAAGTTTTACATTTGTTAATCAGATCTATAATTTTTTAAGCAAAAACGAGAAAAAAAATTCATATGCATTTATATTATTTCAGACAAATTCACGGTCATCTGTAAAATTCCTGACCTAGTCATTTGAGCACGAAGAACAGCTGGCTCAGACCGTTGAACCGTCTGAGCTGGTTGTTAACAGCCGGCCAAGTTGGGTTTTTTTTTTTTTTGCCCTTATTATCTATTTTTTTAAAAAATTATGTTTCGAAATGCAGATATGAGATCAACTATAGTCCTCATTTGTTACTACGGTGAATTTGAAATGAATTAAAATGATCGATGTGTATGAAAATGAATGAGTGAAAGACTTAGTGCTATTGGAAAAATAAAGTACATCATATGCAAAAATGTACCATGATTTACAAAACAAGCTCAACGTCGATCCCTCTCAATACGATATGAAATTGATATTTCTATTCAACGAGCATACGCCCATTTCAATTCCACCTGTAAAGGTTACAACTCAAGCTAAATGAAGCTTCTAAATGAATTGAACCAAAATCGCAAGATTCTTATTTGAGTAACTTTGGTGAGGAAGAATGTCCCCGAGAGTGAACATAGAGATTCTAATAGAGGGGACCATAATGTGAATCATTTTTGGGATACGGTGGAGATAACTCGTGAGAATAATGTGGTCATTCCCGAAACAATTGTTCTTCACTATAATCTCATTGTTATGCACATAATTTTCTCGATAGTTCAAGACAACGAGAATGAAAATGAATTTACAAATGAGGATTTAATTGCTTGATCCCGTAGGAAACATTAGTTGGGTGGGAGCCCACAGGTTGAAACGAGTGCACGGTCCTCTAATTGTTCGCATGTGATTCCCAACGATGAAAATTTGCATGTCGAGCAACTATTTGAAATAAAGAAAACTTTGCAGAAAATTGTGCACCGGATTGCATTGAAATACAACTTTGATTTTAAAGTGAAGAAATCAAACAAGTCGACGTACACAATTATCTGTGTTGACGACAATTGTCATTGGTGTTTGCGAGAGATGAAGATAGACACAAATGAGTTCTTTATAATTCTCAAATATGCACGTGAAAACATACTTGCGAAGTGGGTATTCGTCAAAATGAACACAAGCAAGTCCGAACAGGTTTATTGGTCCATAGATATTGTACATGTTTTAGGACCCACAGATGATCTACAGACCTTCAAACATCATTAACAACGTCCGTCGAGAGTAAGCGATAGTCATGAGCTACCAGAAGGCCTAGAAGGCCAAAGAATGTGCTCTAGAGGATTTAATGTGTTCGACAGATGAGAGTTATGTTAAATCGGCTAGGTATTGCTATAACATGGGGATAACTAATCCTAGTTCGACATTTTTTATTGAGATGGATGGCGAGAATCGTTTCAAGTATTTCTTCATCGCTCAGGACAATACATTAGGAGATTTCAAAACGTGATACGACTCTTAATTCTAGTCGACGGTACAACCCTTATAGTTAGATACGAAAGCAATTTAATTATTGCTACATGTCAAGATGCGAACATCCATATTTACCCTCTTGGATTCAACATAGTCGATAACAAGAATGATCTAACGATGAGTTGGTTCTTTACAAAGCTGATGGACGTAGTTGGGGACGTCAAAAAATTGCATTAGTAATTGATCGGGGGTAGTCAATAATAAATGGTATTGTTGAAGTTTTTCTCGAGACACATCATGGTTATTGCATGTAACATATTATAACCTAAAAATTAAGTTTCAGGAGAGCTGCAGAGACTTACGATTTTGAAGAGTTTTATAAGTTCATGGCCGAAATAGAAAATAAATCACATGACGCATGGTAGCAGAGATGGGGATCGAAAATTGCGCACAATCACATTTTCTAGGACGTCGATGTAACATGATAACGTTGAATAATGCAGAGTTGTTCAATGCATTATTCAAGTATGATCAAGAGTTATCAATTCTCACAATGACTGAGCACATTTGTAACCAGTTGCATCAGTTGTTTCGTATCCAACGTGAGCAATCATAGGCTTGTACAAGTGTGCTAACCCTGGCTCAAGAAGATAAACTCTTCAAGACAATAGAGGTAGCTGGAAAGGTATGTGTGGAACCACATGATTAGTTTCGCTTCTCCGTGAGATGTGGCAGTAATATCAGATATATCGCACACTTAAATGATAACATGGACACTTATAGAAAGTTTCAGTTGCAGATTTTTCATGTAGTCATGGTGGCTATGAATAGAGGATTCCACCACACACTTTATGCAATTATTATTACATGGCTGATTATTGGAGAGCAGCGTATGTCGAAACTATATTTCCTCTACCAATGAACTCGAGTAGGAAGTTTCCAGCCACATTTTCCCACTTAATAATTTGTTATCGCCCAATGTCGGACCATGTACTCCTGGATGTAGACGTACAACTAGAATATCATCTTCCAAAAAAATTTTCCAACCTCGTAAGTGTGGCATGTGTAGGGCAACAGGGCATACTTGCCAATTATGTACAAGTCGGATTCCCCTACATAACAATTCGATGGATTTGTAATCTATATAGTATTTATTGTAATTTATTTGTTTCATAATTATTGTTGTCATTAAATATTCAATCAAATATTCTAGTAACTTAATCACAACTTTGTAATAGTTTATTTCGAATTTAAAATGAAAATATAGGCTCAATTGGATGCGAATGAAAATTTAGAAATTGCATGAAAGATCAAATAAGCTTAATTGGATGCAATTTAGAACATAAAACGGTGATCGAAGACCAAAATTCACCTAGAAAGTTGGCCGATGTGACTTGTTTAGAGCCGGCCCAGACAGTTTTTAACTTGATGCCCTGATGGCTGAGCATTTTTTTCCATCCATTTCGAAATTCGAATAATCTTTCATTCGATTTTTAAACTCGCAATTGTTTCCAATTGAGCCTATTTGATCTTCGATAACCGTTTTATGCTCCGAATCAACTATGAGAAAGTTACAATTAGGTCCTGTACTTTGTTTCCCACCATTTTACATTCGAATAATCTTCCTTTTGATTTTTAAACTTGCAATTGCTTATACTTGTAAAATATACTCAGAATCACATATACAATTATTGCATTAAAACATGAGTCACAATTAAATAAACAATATTTACATTTTTAATCAAATAATATACAATGTCACAATTGTATTCATACAAATCGCACACTAACTTCAACCTCCACCTATACATCCAAGATTGGTTGATTGTATCAACCTTGAGCCCAATACTAAAAAATTTCTATACTTGATTGCGAATATGACACAATCACCCATGTTATAATAATATGTTAGTTCAATAACATATAGCTAAAAACTAAGTTTTCAAATTAAAAAATTATAAATACTTACAGTAATGTTTGTCTCACCGTCATCCTGTCCTGCACAACGGTTAGTCTGTCATGTACTCGATTCATTGCCTCTCTAGCAATCATAGGAACGATCACAGCCATCAGCTCCAGTATTTGCTCTAGCTAATATTGTGTTGACGCTATGATCGGAGTCGTATAGTATATACTAGAATCAGCGAATACAATCTCAATTGCAAAGTAATGCGAGTCCGCGATCACTGGAATACATATGCGTGCAATCCGTCCATGGCTTTACATCGCTCAGCTCCAACCCTATGACCCACTCAACATGTACTTAGGTACCACGTACCCATTCCCCTAGAATAGGAGCGTGCTATGCTCAATGTCAGCGGCATGTGTATACCTGGTACTCAGGATGACTCAGTCATGAATGTGAAATGATATTGGTGTCTTTGAGGCCGATCGCCCGTCAGCGAGTCAAGGTCACTCCATCGTTACATCTTCAAACCACTTTCTAGCTTTCAGTATTGTTTTCTCCTCGATCGTGTAGTTGTTTCCGAAACAAACAAAAAAAAATGTTACAAAAAGTATAGATGAGTTAGTGTACTTTAACAAAATCATAACATACTTACTCGTGTTTAAGGGATTCAAACCATTCATCAAACGCGTTCTGCCTAATAGGGTGGTTGACCTAATGGAAAAGATTAGGGAACGCCCCGTCCACGACCTTGCATTCAGATATAACTCTACTACTTCGCCTCTCATCTATCGTCGTAGCACCCCTATCTCCTCCCTAATAAATGTAGTCAGATGTACAAATAATTCATCGGTGGAGGTACTATGACTACGTACAAGAGATTCACAGGGTAGATGTAGGAGAAGGTGATCTCATCGGTGGAGGTGATCTCCTTGGCAGAGGTGACGGTCAATCTATTGGACAATGCTCATACACAAATAATAACATTACAAATGAATAACTTAATTAAAATATTACAACACAAAATGCTAATCAACAAATTATATTCAATTAACATACCCTATCTCGATCAAGGACGGACTCGGGCATTTGATCGTCTTGAGTAGGCGAAATAGATAGTTCACGCACATAACTCCGACCCTCCTCCTCCATCAACGGTATCAACTAAATGAAGACTTCAAGCTGATATATTGATGATCATGTATCGAGATTTTGAAAGGCCATACAATATAAATCGTAAATGTATAATACTCACCTCGGGATCATCGATGAGAGCTGATAATTGTTTGGCAAGTGACTTGTCTTTTGCTTGCCAATGATGTATTTGAGGGCAGCATGTCTTCTCCCTTCTCGCATACCTGCTAGTCAAGATGGGGACAGTCTCATTTGTCCATATCTACAATACTTACAAATATAATATATAAATTTAATAAAAAAAATTTAACATTCAATATGTTAAACATTTACTTGCAATGTCAAAGTCAAGCCATATGCATCGTACTTATGTTCAGACTTATCTCCCTTGGGCATCGAGTGCCCCCTCCTGAAGATGCGTAGAGTATTTTCATAACATCTCTGTCCTATGAATAGTTGATGAAGGCATCAATATAATAAACAACTTTCAAACGAAAAATTTCAATCGATGTTTTTCATGATGACACCTCGATACGCTCTCAAGGACCAGCTTCAATTTGTCAAACACCTGGTCACATGCTCTGATGCATCCCCTAACTTTGCCAGAGTTACTATCGTTCGTCAATGAAAATATTCGTTCAATAGCCTTTTGTTTCTCGGAATATGGGCTCTTACTGCTTCTTCGCCCGTACCTTTAGTCTGGTAATAAAGGTAAACTCAAATAAAGAGAATCTAGCTACCTTGCCCCTAGATGGAATTCGAATGCATCTCCATCGAATGACTTATGTAGCCAACATAGTAATGCATCAAGGAGCTGCCCAAAAAATTGTATGTCTCTCAATGGATACATGAGTCATATGTTGGAATGATGTAACATGTCTACGTGCTCATCATCGAGCAATTCCAATACAGTCGTAAACTGACAAAGCTACAGTTCGACATAACTTTGCCGTGAATCTATCTCATCAAAGCGTTGTGATGGTACGTCATCTTGCAAAATTTCAAATATTAGAACTTTGTGCAAGAGATAATAGAATAAAACATAATATCAGAAAATTAAACTAACCAAATTGTAATTACTATACGCAAGGATTAACAGATAATGGAATAATGGAAATGAAAGTAAATGAAAAACTAGACAAAAATAATTAAGAAAGAAAAAATAATTAATTTTAAAAATGAAAAATAAAACAAGGGAAAAATTACGATTTTCGAAATTGCAAAAACAATAGTGAAAAACAGATTCATTAAACTATAATTAAAAAATGAATTAAATTAAAGGAAAGTAAAAGAAATCAACAAAACTAAAAATTCACGAAAAAAATAAATTTAAAAGACATTCATTAAACTTATTTAATATTACAAAAAATTAAAATAAATAGTTAAAATTAAATTAAAAATTATTAAAAAGAAATTATAAAAAAATAAAAAAAATTATATCGTTAAATAAAGAAATCGAAAAGATGAATAATTAAAAATTATACATTTTAAATTGGAAAAAAAAAAGAACAAACATAAAAATTAAAGAAATAAATTAAAAAAAATTAACCAACGATTAAATTGAAAAAAAACAAATCAAGAAATTATAAAAAAGTTAAAACAAAATTTTAGGAAAAAAGGGTATACTAAGTGGACTGGAATCCAGACAACCCAGTTTACTAGGCAGCATGGACTGGACCGTCGTGGCCATTTGGAATCCAGGAATCTACTCGGCTGGATTCCAACTGACCCAGTTGACCAACTTGACCATTTCTAGCGATTTGTGCTCATGACGATCACCGCCCCAAAAAACCTTAAATCATACACATATGTACAACCATAAGCCACTATACATGTCAATCAAATGGAAAATATCTCAGTTGAGAACATGGATACAAAAATAATTGATTTATTCAATTAAAAGTTAACTAAAGGTAGAACAAAGTTAACCTTTGATAAATGACACAATGATTGACTTGGGTCCGATTTGGGTCGTCAACGTCGGGTTGAATTCGTGAGTTTTTTTTTTAGTTTTTTCTGTCTTCTCTAGTTCTCTTTGAGAAGGGTATTTTAGTTCTTTTGTTGTTTAATTAAATTTTCAGATTTCTATCTTTCTTTTTTTTAATTGGTCAAAGGCCATTGTAGAAATATGACCAGGTCAACCGGCTATCTTCCACTATTTCCACATAAAAAAGTATCATACCTGGTTAAACCCAAAGCTAAGATTGTGAAAATTAAATTAAGAAACCATTTTCAAAGATTTCTGCTTTTGTTATAGTTTCTTACAGAAGAACTTTTCAATGAAATTACTTTACACCAATTTCATTTAAAAACTCTTCTCGACAAACAAAATATTTTTAAAAAATGATTCAAACATGTTCAAAAACAGTTTCTTCATTTCAAAAACAGTTTTTGAGTATTCATAATTCATGTTGAATAGGCCTGAATTTTCTTCTAAATCAATAGCTACTAGTATGAAGGAATTTATCTTTTTCACACAAATTGAAACATGTAGAATGCACAATTCTAAGCTTGAGGAAAAACCGTTGTTAGCATGTGTGATTGAGGGTGTGACCGTAATTGAAAGTGCTGACAAGCTATTGCAATCGTAGATGCCGAGCTTGAATTATTCTGAAAGATGGCATACTCTAAAGATCGAGGCGTCCGAAGAAGTACTCTCTTTCCATAAGCTTAGCATCCACAACTTCGATAGCTTATCCCACACTCTCATTTATGCTAGTCATTTTTTCATGTTGTTTCATATTTGATCTATGTTTTATGTGATGATATATCGATGCAATTTCTATCTTAGAATTGTGAAAATTATACGTTTAATATCTTGGAATTGTACATTGCACACTTTGCCACCATATTTGACTTGTGTTAGGATCTAAATTTGCTTATTTAATTTTTATAGGTCTACATTAGAACTTTTCTTTATAAAAAATCTTTCAAAATTGGAACCAGATTCAAGATATGAATTTGGGCTCATGGGAAGTGGCGGATCCGCACCCTAAAATTTACATGCACAGAGGAACTGGCAGTCGTAGACCAGACATGCCGTGGAGTGAAGACGGGGAAGAAGGGAGAAGATAACTTTAGTTGGGCCAATTTTTTATTTTTAAAATTGTGGGCCCTTTATTTAGTTAGGCCTTTTGTCAAAAAAACAAAACAAAACAAAAAAAGGAAGAAGAAGAAGACATAATGATTTTATATTATACCCATGTTGAATCTCATTTGTTTCATTTGAATATGTGCTTATGTCAAATATTTTGTAATACATAAGATTTGCGCACATCTGATTTGTAATTTTAGAAGAATGTTGGATGAATTGTGAAATCTTTTGCAAAGATGTTTTATTGATGTTTTGGATTATTGAATTGCTAACATGTGAAATCTTCAAGAACTGTAACAAAAGATTTAATCAGTCTTTGTAGATTAGCCGCTAGAGTAAATAAATTACTTGATTCATGCTTCTGTATTTTGACTTTTTTCTGGTTTAGAGGTTTTGAAGAATCTACACTAAGTCCTGTGAGAAATCCTTTCCAAATTATACTTTATTTTGCTAATTATCAATTTTTTTTTAATTTTTTTTATTACGTTTTTGTTATTTATTTGTTTTTCTGATTTATGGATGAATCTAGATTAAATTTTCTAAAAAATATACGTACACTATTATGTTTTGAACTTTCAGTGTGTTATAGAAACTCTTTTATTGTAGCTATTTGATGAGGTTGTGATTAGAATGAAATTAATGATTCACGTCTTATGCTCTTCATTGGACGATCAACTACTACAAATTCAAGCTGAAATGATTGACTTGAAGAAGCAACAAACCAGACAGGTGGGTTGTTATGCTTGAAATTGAGTTATGAGCAAATTGATTTTTTTATATGCAAAGATATGTCCAATAATTGAACTTTAACTCTTATGGGACTAGTGCTATCACTAAGGGTCCTCTAGTTTTTGAAGTGGGTGGTGTAAATTCTGTCTAGCGCTTAAAAATGTGCCATAATCCTAGCTCCTACTTTCTGCTGCTGCTGATATGAGAGTTTAAAACTGAAAGTGCATGTTACTATGCAATTTTGTCTTTCTTTTAAATGTATAAATTAATATACACTTCGTTAGGTTCAAATTGTATTTATTAATATTGCTCATATCATCTACTTGTAAAAAAGACCTGTCATGTGGTAGCATCTCAGTAATGGGCGACGAATTTTGTTTACTATTATAAGCCACTTTTTTAGTGTTTATCATTTTTTTTTACTTTTTGATTGTGTTGTCACTTTTTTTTTTTAAATTTATGTCGCTTTTTTAAGCGTATATTACTTTTTTTGAATTTTTGTAACTTTTTAGAGTTTTTCACTTTTTTTTTGGTCACTTTTTTGAATGTATGTAATTTTTTTTTGAATTTATGTAACTTTTTTGATTATCACTTTTCTTTTTTTAGGATTTGTCACTTTTT
>CAIGRK010235225.1:0-10337 GCA_903798315.1 Fraxinus greggii | reverse complement strand
TCTTATTTAATTTTTATTTTTTTTGAACATCAATTCAAATTTCATTCATTCAAGTCCCAACGAACTAAAATTCTAGATGAAAATAGGCAAACAGTCATTCCAAGATCTAGTATCAAAACTAGAAAATCAAAGAGAAGCTATAATGTATGCTACTTCATTCCCCTTTTGAAGATGAAGCAACAAAAGCCACAATAACTTCACTCAACAAAGAGGTAATATCCGATAAAATAGTAGCACAGCTGAAATCTGATTTAAGGCTCTGCACAACCCGGACTGAATCACATTCCACGTCTCTAAGTTAAACACGAGGTTTCCGGCAAGAATTAAGCCATGCACATCGCCATGGCCTCGGCATTTTCAGCACTCTTCCCCCCATCCTCGTATCGGTGCTTAGATCTGTTTCCTTCATGTTGCTAGTACATTTCTTACTAGACTTTTTGTCATGAAATTTACCATGTTATCCATACTATTGCTTTTTTTATGATGTCCTTTGAAAAGATTTCGTGCCATTCCCAATCAGTACACTATTTGGCGATTTTATAAGAGAATTGTATTCCTGCTTACATGCTAATTTACCTATTTTATTAATGNGTCATGAAATTTACCATGTTATCCATACTATTGCTTTTTTTATGATGTCCTTTGAAAAGATTTCGTGCCATTCCCAATCAGTACACTATTTGGCGATTTTATAAGAGAATTGTATTCCTGCTTACATGCTAATTTACCTATTTTATTAATGTGCTTTCAGATTTATCCCACGCATTCTCATCTGTTAAGAGAGACCTGAATTTCATCGATCACACAAGTGACTTGGGATGGAAAGAGTAGGCAAATTTTCAGTCTTTGAGCTATTGTGCAGTGTATGATCAAACTATTCAAGTAATCTACCTATTCATACGTCGTTGCAGGGGTCAGAGAATTGAGCCCATTGTAGTTGACCCAGGTCTTTACTTGGCCAGAAGAACTCAAATCTTTCATGCGACAGAGAAGAGGCCAGTGCCCGATGCGTTCAAGGTTTTTACGGGTAAGCGTTTTTCAAATATTGTATTACTTACAGAATTCTTCTCGACTGTTTATTGAAGAATTGTCATCAATCCAGGTTCTCCATGGGTTATCTTGAGCAAATCCTTTCTCGAGTTTTGTGTTTTCGGTTGGGATAATCTATCTCGAACTCTTTTAATGTATTTTACTAATGCTGTCTTGTCTCAAGAAGTGTACTTCCAATCTGTTATTTGCAATTCACCGGGGTTTAAAAACGTGACAGTCAATTCTGATTTAAGATATTTTGTCTGGGATAGCCCTCCTAAGATGGAGCCCCATTTCCTTAACAGTTCGGATTATGAAAAAATGGTCCAAAGTGGAGCTGCTTTTGCCAGACAATTTGAAAAAGACGATCCAGTTCTTGACATGATTGATAAAAAGATCCTCAATCGTGATCGAAACCAAGTTGTTCCCGGGGCGTGGTGCGCGAGCCAAAAGAGCTGGTTGAAGGATAGTTGCTTGAGGTGGGGTGATGTGAATGTTGTAAGGCCGGGACCTGAGGTAAAAAAGTTAGAAGAGACCATAACGAAACTTCTTGATGATTGGAAGTCAAATTCAAATATCTGCGGTTGATATCATTTTCTGGAAAGCGCCCAAGACAGGTACTGTACCTTATCTGTATAACTTCAATTCTCATGCGTTATTTAGCAATGACACACTATTCTTCTGGTTGAGGGTTTCTTCAGTGTTTATGTCGAGATGAAGCTGAAGGCTCGTGAGAATATGTTCCACGTTCTTGGACACTACTGTAAGCTTTGTATATGGTATTGCAGCTGAGTTACATTTACATCTCATCTACATGCTCACGAGCAAATCTCACAACTTGGATCCCGTGTGAAGGGTTGATGACGAGGCTTTTTATATATAAAAACAATTGCATTGATGAGTTGTCAAATTTCAGCAGCATGATACCAACAGATGATTCCATCTAGACATGAATTTCAGTTCTATGTTAATCTTTGTTGGCTTGTTTCTGTAATTTCTTGGAATAACATTACTCCCTCCCCATGTCTTCTCTGTCTTGGGCTATTTTTTAAATATTTTTGTATCAAGATCATTAAAAGGATTCAGTCCTGTTTAATTTCTATTCCAAGTAGAGTTAAATATGCATAAAAAGTATAATTAAAAATATTACAGTTAAGCTACTTGTACAAATAATATGCACATATTATTACAACTACATCAGAAATTTAACCACCCCAGTTTGGTTTTGCTAAAATCACATTTTTAATAGATTTTGATAAAATTAATGAAATGTGTTGTTGATAAGTTGTGGGTTCCACGAATTATGTAGTTAAAATTAGTTCTCTACTTCAACTTAAAAAGGCCAAACAGATGCCTAATACATGTTTTTGTTCGTTGAATGTCCAACGTATCATTATAATTTTCTTTCAGTTTCCAGCAAATTGGCTGCCTAGTCAGGCAATAGGCAGCCGCTGCCTGAAGTAACCTGCTTGAGGCAGGCAACCGCCTGTGACACGGGCCATTTTGGTCTGCCACACGGGCCGCTTGGCTTGGGTCATTGCCTTTGAGACTTGGCCAGAGTTGGCTCGAGCTTTTTTCGGGTCGAACTTTGGGCCGTCCTCATTCGCTAGTTATATGTTGGTTATCGACGTTGATTGACCTCACGTAAGAGCATCTTCAGTGATTACACCAAATTTGGTGCAAAACATCTCTAATGATTACACCAAATTATTAGAGATGCTCTTAAAATACCAAATTTTACACCCACAATAAAGATACAGATGGAACAAAAATTTGGTGTAAAAGAAAATGGAGGGCAAAATGGGGAATAATGAAAACACCAAATTATTATACCAAATTTGGAGTACCATTGGAGATTGTTCAAGGCCGCTATATTATGTTTTTATAATTTGTTGTGTTATTATTCATGTTCTAATATGAGAATGAGAACATGTTTCAGCCCTTTTTTTTTTTTGTAAAAATGTATTTTGATACAGTGATTTGATGGAGAACGCGTGGTTAAAAAATAAGGAAAAATTTTAGATTTACGTGTAATATTATTTTATTAAAAAACGTGTTGTTGAAAGTAAAAGAGAGATAAATGTATTTTAAAATTAATGGGGATCAGACAAGCTTCGAATTCGCAAACTCATAATCATATTTTCACTATTGGGTACATATTATTTAAAACTCATTTTTCGTTAACACATTCTCTCATTAGAATAATTTTACAAATAAATTCATAAAATTTTCCTAATTTTTTTTATTTATTCATTCTCCAAAAATTATTCTTTCCCCACAGACAAATTATGGATGAAATCCTAGTAATTTTGTTTTGTAGCAACATTGTTGAATTGTTCAATCCTTGAAATATTCACCAAGAAAATACAAAAATTCCTCCACAACAAATGGCCGTCCAATGTTTAGTTTCTTGGAACCACGTCGTATTATGTCAAACAACACAAATTTTTATTCTTATAATAATATATGGTCTTTGAGAAACAAGGTGCCTTTTGTAATCTATTATTTATTTATTTATTATTATTATTATTTTTTTGTATTCTTTATGTGTCATCCCAACACACAAAATACGGTTCGGAAGTACTCGAGATCAAACAATAGACACGATGCTATAAGATGTATGATGTGGATGGATCGAACCGGCCATCGAGTGTTTAACTTCGACAAAAGCACTTCATAAGGATGGTCCGGATTTGATTGGTCCTACCTTATCTTTTTCAGAAAAAAATAAAAATAAAAAAATCTAATGCAATTGTGCCACACAAATTCATCAAATTGGCAGTTCAACTTTGAAAAGTAAATTCATAAATATTTGAAATCTGATTTTCATAATGTGGACTTCAATGCTTGTTTGGGAAAACTAATCAAATTGTTAAACCAATTAATTTTAACGATACATTTTATTAGATTCATAACTTTTATCAATTTTTAATCACACATTTCATCTAACTTTTTCCAAAATTTGATAAAACTTTTATCAAAAGTTTCGTCAAACAACTTCTTATATTCTTATAAACTTAAATTATTGCTTTTCATGCTGTCAACACTATGATTATCGTACATTTTCTGAGTCAATAGGTCGTCGATTCTAGACGTAAGCCAATCGTCAAATTTTCTACATGGTATTATTGAATAAGCAAATTTATCATAAAAAATTATTAGAAATTATCTATTTTTCCAAAGTATAGCGTTGGATCCAACAAGAATTCCATCATTACGAAATTACCACAAAAAGAAAAAACAAAATATGTGTTACCTTTTATTAATAAAATAATAGAATAAATCAAATAATTGAGCACAAAATATAATATAATATCGTTACAGCAAAGCAAAGGCATTCACAATATTCTCCTTCCAACTGTATTCTCTTGTTTTTATTCTACTCACTTCCTAAATTCTCGCCATCTTCTTCGTTCCCCCACTTATTTTACAAGTAAATTCAATTATAAGTAGATTTCTTTTATACTTTCATTCTTCTTTCTTTATACTACTACACAAGACTTAATCATGTCATGTAAGCAAGCGCGGTTTGGCAGCAATTTTTTATTTTTACTTTTGTTTCTTCTAGAAGAGTTTTATACTACTTAAAAATTATTTTATAAAATAGATTCCTCTTCCGAAACATTGCCCGAAATTTCTCTACGTTTGATTGCGAGTATGAAATTTGTATGGAAATAAAATAAATTCTAAGCAATTATTTGTATGTAAATTAAGTGTATTTGATTGATTTAATTTTCAACCTACAAAATATTACACCTGTCCATTTTTACTGGTGGGTAGATGAGATGGGAGATAGATGAAAGAGAAAGAGATAGGGAGTTACCTGAAAAATAAAAACCACATCTCCCTAAATAAAATAGTTTCATTCTTTTCAATGAAAATATAATCACGCAATGAAAAGTAGAAAAATATTTTATGTAGAAAAAATGTCAATCAAATAGTACAAAAGTAGAAAATTAGGTAGAAAAATCATATTTTATATAAAAAATATTGACAATCAAACGCATCCTAAATGTTATTCTAAATAGAAAAAATAATTTTATAAAATTAACCAAACAATTTCAATAGCAATTTTTTTAATATAAAAAGCTGCTTTTGGCTTTTCAAAAACTACGACAAATGAGTCTTAACTCTTATTCCACTTATCTTCTAGTTATTAACATGATATAACTTTTTTGGAAAAATACTACTCACAAACACGACCTATCATAGACCGTTTAACTTTCATACGTGTTAATCTCGATTCAAGCTAGAGCCTTAAAAGTGTGTAATTCTTATATACATTGCTTAATATTCTAATTCCCATCCATGAAAGGCAAGATAATTTCATTTTACTCCAACAAAGATAGTATTGTGTAGGATAGATAAAAGATAGTTAAGACGTACATAAAAAGTCAATTAATTGATAGACGTAGGTAGATGTAGATGAGAGAAAAGGGTGAATTATCTGGAAAATAAAAACCTACGTGATCAACTTTTGAAAAATATTTTTTCTGGAAAATAATATCAATCAAACATCCCAAAAATAGAAATTTGAGTAAAAAATGACATTTTTCACGAAAAATAAAGTCAATCAATTATAACCTTAATATCTGGAATTTAACATGTTTAGCTTATATTAAATGATTAATCAATTAGTTGATATATTATATAACCGATACTTAGTAGATCATTTTTCTCCCTATATAAGTATTTAACTTATATTAAGCCTATGTTTGAGTCACATTATTTTTTTTCATTTTCATTCTTCTACTCATTCTCAACCACATATTTTTTAATAAAATAATATTTTTCATCACATTAATAACTTTCTATTATTTTTCAATCATATATTTCCCATCACATAAAAAAAAAAACTCTTTTTGACTCCAAAATGTGCACCAAACAGGGCTTAAGTATCGAAAATATGAAATTTGATGGATAAATTAAAGGTGGATTATTTATTTTTATACTTAAATAATTAATTGAAATACTTGACAACTGTGTAATCCCCAATGTCATAAGCCCGTTTCTGTACCCCATACAATGTCCGGTTGTGAGATAACCCCACATACACAACGCGCAACTCCAACCAAGTCTTCCCCTCAAATGGCCGACGAAGATACTGCGGCGGTCGTCGGCGGTACAACTGGTGTACCTCTCCAGCTAATTTACGACGTCGTAAGGATCTGCGGCCCCGGCTTCTCTGGTCGCTTCAAGAAGGACTCTACGGACCTTGCCCGCAGAGTCTCACTCTTGGCCCATTTGCTTGAAGAAATTGTGGATTCGAAGAAAACCCATAAAAATCATGAAACTTCTTCGTTGAATTCTTGCTTCTCTGATCTCGCAATGGCACTCCAGGCTGCTAAAAGGCTCCTTTTTGCTGCTGACAACTTCGAAGATTCCTCTGTATGTATATACAATACTGTACTGTGTGGCATTTTCTTTCATTCCCAGTTAAGATATGTGTGTATATGACCTAATTGGTATAATGCATTGTTTATCTGGAGTGGATGAATCGAAATCCCTGTCTTTATTCATTCAATTTTTTGTCAGTTTGATTGATGGAATTGTTAGATTGGGATTGGTATTGATAATTATATAATGTTTCTTTGACTAATCAAGAAAGTTAATTGGAGCTATATGATGTTGGATACTTTCTGCAGCTCTGATCTGATCTGATCTGATCTGTTATTTGAACATTTGATGGCTTAATATTTGGTACTTAGGGTATATGACTTGATTGCATAGTTATTGCTTTGAAATTCAGGGAATAATGGGGAAAGAGTCAAGTTTCTGTGTTCTAATTCTGTTTATCTCTGTGACAAATCTCTTCAATAGAAAAACTAAAGAACTTGCTTTTTACAAAGATAGATTATGTTGCTTATCTCACAGTCCATTTGTCCACAATCGAAAACAGTTAAATTCAAGCTATCCACGCAAAGCACTGCCTTTGATACTGTGTCGTAGATGATATAATCAAGGGGTTTTCTTGGGGGAACTTAATTTCTTTGGATTCTTGAAGCTGAAAAACTAGAGCCTTCAATTGTCTTTCTAACTAAAAGGCACATGACAATAGATCCCTTTTGCTATAAATAATGTTGGACTGAGACGATGGACAACCCAAGGGTGATCCATATTATCACTGGCGGATTTAGGGAGCGGCCGATGCCAGCCCCAGTCCACTTATGTGTAAAAAAAAAAAAAATTGTGTAAAGCATTTTTTTATATATATTTATTTTTTATACCTATTAGCCCTTGTTGAAATTATTTTTTGTCGATCCTGGATCTGCCACTGCATATTATTGTATTATTGTTTCATGCTCAGCTTTCTTGTATTTCAGTTATACGCCATAGATTTACTTTTAACTTGTTCCTTAGTATATTTGCCATCTTAAATATTGGGGTATTACTTTAGAATGAAGATATTTAGTGGTTGCACTTGTCTCAAAGAAATTTTGCCTGCCTCATTGTATTTATCATTCCTTGATTCAAGGATGGGGCTACCAAGAAAATCTTCTTCCAGTTTCAATGTGTGACTTGGAAATTGGAGAAAGCACTGGCTAACTTGCCATACGATTATTTTGACATATCCGAGGAAGTCCAAGAACAGGTTAGTTTTGACTTTTTGAGCATCTTTATGTGGTTGTCTGGACTTGAATCACACATAACATGATCGTTTTGCCAGGTTGAATTAGTCAGAGCACAATTAAGGCGAGCAACAGAGAAATATGGTGGGCCATTGAATTCAAGCTTACTATGTAGGGCGTTGTCCCAGCCACTAGACAAAGATATCAATCCATTTCAGTTGGACGACACTTTAATCAGAAGTCTACATGTAGAAAATATTGATAATGAAGTTGGGACAAAATTGGAAGGTCATGTAGAAGGTATTCATGGGTCAGAAGGCCACCGTTCGCAGAAAATAATTCAGGAATCAGAAGGTTTAAGAATCTCATGCACATCATCCAAGGTTTGTGTCCAAAAGGATTCTGATAATGGAAGGATAGATAACTCTGCCAGCAAGTGTCTGGATGTGAACAAGAAGCCAGAATCTCCTGTAATTCCTGATGACTTCCTTTGCCCCGTATCTCTTGAAATGATGAGGGATCCAGTTATTGTGGCAACAGGCCAGGTATTGTTCGCATTCTGAATTTCCTTCTGGTCTTTTTTTATCTCAAATGTCCCCAAAAATGGAAAAAAAAAAAAGGCAAATGTTAGGTGAATAATTCAGAGAAACTTACTTGATGGTGTAGCTCTAACATATTTTTACTCTTGCAGACTTATGAGAGATCTTACATACAGAGATGGATTGATTGTGGCAACACAACATGTCCGAAAACTCAGCAGAATCTCCAACATCTAACTCTAACTCCGAATTATGTTTTGAGAAGTCTAATATCTCAATGGTGTGTCAAAAATAATATAGAGCAGCCATCAACATTTATGAGTGGGAGGATTAAAAAAAGTGACGGATCATTTCGGGATGTTAGTGGGGATATAGAAGCCATTAAAGCACTTGTTCTTAAGCTCTCTAGTCGGTCCATCGAGCAACAAAAGGCTGCAGTGGCTGAGATCCGGTCACTATCCAAAAGAAGTACGGATAATAGAATCTTGCTTGCAGAAGCTGGAGCTATTCCCATCCTCGTTAATCTGTTGACATCCGAGGATGTTCAAATTCAAGACAATGCAGTCACTTCCATTCTGAATCTTTCCATATACGATAATAACAAGGGGCTCGTAATGCTTGCTAATGCAATTCCTTCTATTGTTCAAGTTCTTAGAGCTGGAAGCATGGAAGCAAGAGAGAATGCAGCAGCAACCCTCTTTAGCTTGTCCTTGGCCGATGAAAATAAGATAATAATAGGTGCATCGGGGGCACTACCGGCTTTAGTGGACTTACTTCAGAATGGAAGCTCACGAGGGAAGAAAGATGCTGCAACTGCATTATTCAACTTGTGCATTTATCAAGGAAACAAGGGCCGGGCTGTCAGGGCTGGCATTATTACTGCCCTATTAACAATGCTCACTGATTCAGGCAATAGTATGGTCGATGAAGCTCTGACCATTCTGTCGGTTCTCGCTAGCCACCATGAAGCGAAGGCTGCTATTGTGAAAGCTAGCACAATACCCATCTTGATAGATCTATTGCGAACGGGTCTGCCTCGTAACAAGGAGAATGCGGCTTCCATTTTACTTTCCTTGTGTAAAAGAGAGAGTGAAAATCTTGCCTGCCTAAGTAGGCTCGGTGCAGTAATACCTCTTTCAGAGATTGCCAAAAGCGGCACAGAAAGGGCCAAGAGGAAGGCTAATTCATTATTGGAGCATCTTCAAAAGTTACATGTCTGACAGGTTTTTTAACCCCGGAAAAATCATTATTCGTTCTTTTGATTTCTGTCTGATTGTTTATATAACGCGATTTTTAGCATGTGAAGGAAAAACGAGGATTGAAATGAAACATTAACATAACTTTCCTCGTATTTGTTTACTTTCTTCACAGATTGCGTCGAAGATTGTTTAACCTGTTTCAATTGTAACCCCTCACTAAGACAAGGAACTGATTACTTATTGATACCTGCTGAAAAGAAAGACAGGATCAAGTCTGTAAGCAGAACACACGTTTTGAACAGTGATTAAGGAAATTATTCAATTTTTTTCTGTCAAAACCTGTCTCAATACTAGGTTTCATAGCAGCATGGTTCCCTATCTAAAGTTTGTCATTTACAAGCTGGGTAGCATTTTCTTCGAGCACGTGTTACGAAACCAGTGTAGGTGGAACACTAAGTGGTATGTGCATTAAATGTAGAAACATGAGATCCATTTAATTAGGCCTATTATCTAGTGCAATTTGGTGTCACATAAACTTGTGTTTTAACACTAGTATTGTTAAATATTATTACTCTTTTCTTGAAGGGTGTTGTCACCTTGAAATTCTTGGCTGAGTGTTAAGCCATACAGGAAGGTCTTATGTATGCAGTGTGATTAGGGTTGGACATGGTACGGTTCGGAATCGAACCAAAATTTTCAGGTATTTAATAAATGGAACCGTCGGGTCCAAATATAATTATGGAACTGTTTGGGTTCGGTTCTGTTCGGTTTGGTTTGTTTCGTTTGGTTTCGTACCATAATTAATAGTTTTAATATTTACAACAACACTACATAAATACAATTAATGACTTGTTCATTATTAACTTTTACAAATTAATGTAGTCCAATTTAAAAATATATAAACAACAATTTGTTCAATAAGATTAATTTGTTAATATATACAAATACTAAAAAGTAGATGTTAATATTAAAATATCGATGATCCATATCAATAATTCATT
>CAIGRK010235218.1:0-10402 GCA_903798315.1 Fraxinus greggii | reverse complement strand
GTTCACATCCTTCATAGAGATATGTCGGATCACATGTAGGGATATATTTAATTCTACTGGAAATGGATTGTTAACGAATTAGAAATATTTATCTTCATAATTAAATAGTATTGTCAAATTCAGAGTTCGGGTTTTAAGGGGATTAATATAATGGGATTCAAAATCTTAATACTTTTTTCATTATTATATTTTCATCACAATTTTGCATTAATTTTAGTTAATTTAGGTCCTGCATTAATTAGTATGTTAGTTAGTTAAAATTTAATTTTAGAAAAATCATTGATTTCTATAGTTTCGATTCAGGATAAATTAATTCGATACTAAACCAATACAATCCCTTTGGTTATGATACTTGACCTCAAAATCTATTTTATTACTTGTTCACGATTCGTGCACGTGTGGCGTTACTTTCAAGAAGATTCGTGATAAATTTTTGGCGTCGTTGCCGATGATTAAGCTTGAGTTTATTTTCAATTATCATGACATTAATTCGAAATTTTTTACTTTTATTTAATTTTCTCAGTCAATTCATTTAATGCTCCTACTATCTCTCTTTCAGACTTTTTATGTGAAGTTCGAGATACAGAGAATTGATACCAGTTGATCCAAAAATCAAATGTTTTACCATAGGCAAAAAGAAGTACAACATCAAAAAGACAAAAAATAGCAACAAGAAATGACCAATGAACAGAACAATTCGATAATTCTAGTGAACAAAGCAGTAGTCACCGATAAAAAGGATCTGCTGGTTGAGGATTTTACAACTCCACAAATCATTCAGAGTTAATCTAGCATTGTATATCCTTTATTTGGGCAGCAAAGCTCTCAGTTGAGGACTAATATCATCCATTTATTTTTTAATGGACATCAATTTTATTGCAAGGCTGATATACATGGATGTTTCTCAATTTTTGGAGATTTATCAACACTTCAACTATCAATGAATTTCAGATGATGCTATCAGAGTGATGTTATTTCCATAGACTATATGTATTAGAGATCTTGGATGGTTGTACTCTCAACCTATTGCCAGTATCACCATCTTGAATGACTTGGCCCAAAAGCTCTACATAAAATTCTTCCCACTACCTAAGATAGTGAATTGAAGCATGATATATCCATATTCTGGTAATTGAAATCGAGTTGTTTGATGAAGCTTGGAACATAGGTAAGAAAGTATCCTCATTATGACATCAGTAAGTGGTTCCAAGTCCAAAACTACTATGCGGGTTTACTTGCATCTTACAAGAGCATCGTTGACTCATCATCCAATGGCTTATCCATGAAGACAATTGATAAAGCCTTAAAGTTGTTTAAGAGAGTGACTACTACCACGACTATGTAAGCCTCTGAGCGGGTTGTTCATAAGAAGACGTCAAGAGTGTATGAGGTGGATACTTATATTGAACTGTCTGCAAAAATTGACTCGTTGGTTCATAAGGTGGAAAGCATATCATAGTCACCTAATATAGTATAGGCCAAGCAGCCAAATTGTGCAGACCACAAGGTAGATCATATCAAATTAGAATGTTCAGCTCTTGCACAAAATATTGAATAGGTTGAGTATGTACAAGTGGGCCAACGCCAACAAAATAACCCATATCTTGATATTTGCATCCCTTTTTGGAAGAAGAATGACAACTTTTTTTTGGAGCAATCAAAACCTTACTAGACAGCTGGGTTCTCATTCTCAACAGTCTAAGAACAGAAGTTCCTTGGAAAAGATGTTGCCAAATTTATAGAAAAGACAGATCGCTACCTAGAGGCAAACATTTGATTGATGAAAAAGACTAAGACAATCCTTCAAAATTAGAGTGCTGCAATCAAGAACCTGGAGACTCAGACGACACATACTATATCAGCTAGAGAACCAGGTACATCGCTAAGCAATACAAAGGTGAATCCTAATGAATAGTTTAAAGTAATTACCATTAGGAGTGAGGTACAGTTATCCGAAATTCATGTCAAGAGATCAGATGCAAATAAAGAAAAGATACATTTCACTAATGAGGAACCTGTGAAACAAACTGAACAGACAGCAGATATATTTACTAAAGAGAGTTCAGGTATACCATAGGTTAAGGCAATTGCTCCTCTCAAACCATGCGAGCCTCTAGTTTCGTTTTCTCAAAGACTACAAAAGCACAAGTTAGACAAGCAGTTTGCAAAATTTCTAAAAATCTTTACGAAGCTCCACATCAAAATCTCTTTTGCAGATATACTTGTTTAGATATCTACTTATGTCAAATTCATTAAGGACATTTTATCTAATAAACGCAAGTTGGACGTACATGAGACGATGTTGATAGAGGAGTGTAATGCTATTTTACAAAATAAGTTACCTCCTGAACTAAAAGATCTAGTGAGTTTTACTAAACCTTTCATTATTGACGATTATTATTTTGATAAAGCATTATGTGATCTAGGTACAAGTATTGACTTGAACCTACTCCTTGTTTTCAGGAGACTAGGTTTGGGGAGCCAAAGCAACTACGATGACTTTACAACGACGAATCAATCTATCAAGCACCTAAGAGAAATTATTAAAAACATCATTGTAAAAGTGGGCAAAAATAAAAAGTTAAAATATAACTTGGAAAAAAAAATTAGGACCACAGCTACAATTATTCATTTTTAATTTTAGTCTTCTTTGAGTGGATTTAACTGCTCTCGTAACAGACTTGAACATATGGGGTCTTCCATGTATAAAATGTCATTTAGGGGATTTTTCGTCAATCTAAAAGGATAGAGGTATTTCGAAATAGAGATAAAGGTCTTAAATGTCATTTCATGTGAGATTTCCTGTAATTCAAGTATTTAACAACCTATTCAGAGTGGTACTTGAATTTTAGTTTATTTGTACAATTGAGCCCCTTGATTTTGGATGCTTTGTTTTCTTTCACAGCAAGTTTTGGTTTGATGTGGATTAGAACTAATTTATTTCATGTAGATCCTTATGCTTACAGTGTAATTAGTTTTACATTAAAGTGTATTTGATTTGTTTCAGTTGCTAATAGTAAGATTATTCGTTTCAGCAGAGATTTAGTGATAATATTATAAATGTAACCCATACTAACTGTTATGACTTGTTATTAGCATTTGCCACGTGGCCGACACAATGAAGTTGTGGACCCACTCATGTCGAACTATCAACCATAGGAGAGGAGGCCCACATGGTGACTTCCAAGGCCCGCTGCTTATCCGAGGTTGGCATACTGAGGCCCAGCGGTCCGAGGCTCCACCCCAGCTAGTGACGATCCACGTGCAAAGATCCTGAATTTATTATAGAAATCTTATTTGAATGATTGATGTGACTTCTGTAAAAAATATACTTGTATTTTGTCTTGTCAATAGGGTGTAAAAGCATTAAATGCTTTGTAAAGCTATGAAGTCAACATAATTGCTAGGATTTGATGCTTCGGCCGAAGAGATAAGACCACGTGTAATTTCATCTAAGGGTAAGCATTCCGTTTGTAACACTATAAATACCTCCACCATGTAACGATTGAAGACTAATGCAACTTTAAACANTTGGCATACTGAGGCCCAGCGGTCCGAGGCTCCACCCCAGCTAGTGACGATCCACGTGCAAAGATCCTGAATTTATTATAGAAATCTTATTTGAATGATTGATGTGACTTCTGTAAAAAATATACTTGTATTTTGTCTTGTCAATAGGGTGTAAAAGCATTAAATGCTTTGTAAAGCTATGAAGTCAACATAATTGCTAGGATTTGATGCTTCGGCCGAAGAGATAAGACCACGTGTAATTTCATCTAAGGGTAAGCATTCCGTTTGTAACACTATAAATACCTCCACCATGTAACGATTGAAGACTAATGCAACTTTAAACACTTGGAGTAACTTATTTTATTTTGTTATACATTGATTTGCAATCTTTAATCTAAGTCCATAACGATTGGTTATTATTAAACAATCGTATCCTGGATATCTCGCCGAACCCGAACGAAAACGTCTCGTGTCGTTGAGCATCTCCCACGTTCAATTTTGGAGTGATCCCGACCATTGATCTACTTTTATGTCTTGGATCTAGCTGCGCATGCACGAGTGGGTCCGGCATCTATTAGCAGCATATTTTGAGATCAACGGATTGGCGTCGTCTGTGGAAAATTGCACTATAACTGCGAGCAACCCCGTGTAAAAAGCTTCCTTATTCCGAGGTGAGCCGTTCTAAATCAACTATCAATTCCACGCACAATATAAATATCTATGCTTGGACTCGATGGACCAGTATGATGAAATCAGAAATTTTAAAGCTTTCTTGTGATACCCAAGAGGGTATTTCCGCGGGGGGTGGGGGGGTTTCTTCGTTAACTACAAAAAGTCCACACATAACATAAATAATCATACGTGGGCTTGGGGAACTATTGTTATGACTTGTTACTACATTTGCCACGTGGTCGATCTAGTGAAGTTGTCGACCCATTCATGTCGAACCATCAGCCATAGGAGACGAGGCCCACATTGTGACTTTCGAGGCCCGCTGCTTATCCGAGGTTGGCATGCCGAGCCCCAGCAGGTCCGAGACTCCACCCTAGCTAATGATGGCCCATGTGCAAAGATCTTGAATTTATTATAGAAATCATATTTGAATAATTGATATGACTTCTGTAAAAAGTATATTTGTGTCTTGTCTTGTCAATATGGTGTAAGAGTATTAAATGTTTTGTAAAGATAAGCAGTTAACATAATGGCTAGGATTTGATGCTTCGACCGGAGAGATGAGGCTACATGTAATTTCATCTAATGGTCATTATTTCGTTTGTAACACTATAAATACCCTCACCATGTAATGATTGAAAATTAGTGCAACTTTAAACACTTAAAGTAACTTGTTTTATTCTATTATACATTGATTTGCAATCTTTAATCTAAGTTCATTGCGATTGGTTATTATTATACAATCCTATCTCGGATATCTCACCGGAACCCGAATGGAAACGTCTCGTGTCGTTGAACTTCTCTCACGTCCAATTTTGGAGTCATTCCAACCGTTGATCTACCTTTACGTATTGGATCTGACTTGTGTATGAACGAGTGAGTCCGACATCTGTTGACAGCATATTTTGAGGTCAACACTAGCTAAACATATGGAAGTGCAAATATTCGTATCAATTCATAATGTTGAATTCTAATAATTGTTTACGAGATTCTCATATTAAGTTTTGAAGACAAATATGAACAATTAGAATATAAATTAGTCAGACTTTAATGTTGGAGGATATTAACTTTTTTTTTTTTTTTTAAAAAGAGGGCAATACCTCCGAGATTTTATTAATATGCCCTCACTTGTGGTAAAGGAATACCATGGTTACATAATGAAATAATGAAAGTAGTAAATGAATAAGTATTACTTCTCTTACAATGAAAATAAATGATAAATGTATAACTGTAAAAAGTGAAGTACTACTTTCCTTACAATAAGAACTAATGCAAGTAAAGACAAAAATAAGAATAAAAAATAAAAATCATACTCTAATATTTTGATGAAATGTTTTGTAACTAAAAGGGTATTCACGTGTTTTCACATTTGGCTTGTTTTAATAATTTTTAAACACATTTGGCTTGTTTTGATAATTTTTAAACTTTAAAGAATGTAATTTTGTCTTTCGAAAGAGGCCTAACATTGAAAATTTGTAAGCTAAGCTCTTTGTTGAGTTAACATCCTTGCAGGCGACCCCAAGAAACTCTCAATTTTGAAATAGTGTATTTTACAATTTAGAGGACATATATAAATTTAGACCATAAAATTTTTTAAGTATTCCAATACACTCTTTATATTTAACACTTAATTTTACTATTTTCAAAATATATTTATTATTTTTTTCTATCTTTTATTTTCACTAGCTTCCCTCCAAATTATTATATTATTTTATTCAGTTAAAATTGAAATACTTTAAATGCATTTAATTACAAAGAGTGAGTTTGATCTTTTTAAATTTGGAGAGTCAAACTCACATTCTAAATTAAAACATTAATTTTAAAAAATATTTTGGAGCATAATTTTAAGGTTTGACTCTTTAAAATAGATAACATTTTATATCTAAAAAAATTTATTGAAGATGCTTAGCCTCTTTCCCCACACTTACTCATAATTTGGGTCTATTTTATTTTATTTTTTATGTATTTATTTTTTCATTCAGAGATTGCATGATTAAAAATAGAAAAAATTTATGAGTTCACATACAACATTATTTTTATTAGAAAAATGTAAGATTGAAAAAAAATTAAATAAAAAAATGAGTTTTTAAAAATAGGTCATAAAAAAAAAAAAACATTCTTTAGGGCTGTTTAACATGATTATTGTTTTTGCTTTATGTAGAAGAATTTTATAAGAAAAATACCTTCATAATTTATTGAAAACCGATTTTCGAAAGAGCTTCCTATTTCGAAATTAAGTTTAAAGAAAATTACGTTGAATAAAATTTCTATAAAAATTATTTTAATTAGAAAAAGTACTTTAACCTACATTTATCTTTCATTCTTTTGAAACTCTTTTTTCTACGTACTCATTTTCAATCACACATTCACAATAAAATATTCTACAAGCAAATTCAATTTTTTCCTACTTTAACTACACATTCTCCAAAAATTCACTATTCAAAATAATATTTTTTCATAAAAATGGACAATGAAATTAGCTACAAGGGCCTAAAAATAGTTTTGTGTTTTCAAAAAATCATTTTGACTTCTCACACTGTGTATTCTGGGGTGGTCTGTATTTGAACTTGTAGACCGTTTGCCCTTCTCCCCCTTCTCACTTTAAAAACACCCGAATTCGCACCTACTTCCTTTCTCTAAAAACACACCCTCATTCTCACTTTGAATCGCAGACACATTGACTATGTTTTTTTTTCCAATTCACGCATTTGCAGATCCTCTAGTGTATATATATATGATTGTTTCTGGATCTGCAAATGCCTGTTAACTCGATCGTATCAGTGGTCACCTGGGTTTCAAAATTTTCTCTTGCTGGATTGAAGCTCAGTTTGGTAAGTGCTATCCATTTTTATGTTTTTGTTGCATTTATAAAATCGCAGTGTTCAATATTAACGGCGTTGAAATTTGTCGGTGATTTATTTATTTATTTATTTTTGGGTGTGGTTGGGGTGAGGAAAAGTGTGGAATTTTTGATTGGAAGATGAAAAACCATACTGAGAATTACTTTAATTTGAGGTACAGAAGTTTTAATAGGGGAATTTACTATGAAAGGTCAGTTTAAAATCATTTTCGGATGAAAACAACAATTTTTGAAATATGTAAAGCTCGTTTCGAGAAGTGTTATTTATCTTTTTGATTTCTGTGGCAATTTTTTCAAAATTCAATAAGTTCAAGTTTGTGGGGGCGTTGAATTTTGTTGCTGATTTTGTGAGGAATAGCACGTATTTCTAGATTGACAGTTGAAACCGTATTGAGAACTTTTTAATTTGATATAGAGAAGTTGCAGTCTGTAAATTTGGATTGATGGCCATTCTAATATCATTTTTTGGGATGAAAAAAGTAAACTTTAGTTTTTCAGGTTATGGTATTGCTATATCTAACCTTCACTTTATTCAAGGTTCAATCAATTGAAATTCTCTTAGTTTGACTGTGTAATATCTTGATTTCCCCTATTATGACTGTGCATGTTAATCTTCAATATTTCTTGCCCAGTTATATTTGATTTGCTTAGGTCCTGAGTTTTCTCTTGTCCAATCTTCTTGACTTTTAGTCTTTGAGGTTATCCTGGACTATGATAGCGCCTACCTCATTTGAAATTAGGATATGATGATTTGGATAAGACAATCTGAATAGAGTTGCCAACCTGTGAAAATTGAGGTTTGCAGATTTTCCTGTTTATCAAGCAAATATGGAAACTGATGGGAGAAGCAACACACCTTCAGATGCTACCAGAGATAGTCTAGAAAGAGTTCGACCTTCACATGGGTAAAGCTTTTAAATTTCTATAAATTTATTGTTGGAAATTGGCTTAATTGACTTTTTTTTTGTTAACAAAAAAATATCATATAATTTCAACAATGTCGATCATTAAGTTAAAATCCATAGCCACACCTGCACTGGCAGCTTGATAAATCAGTAATCGTCTTGTCATGGAGTTTGTGCCACCATAAACATATATAACATTATTCAGCTTTTTCTGCAGGAGGACTAGTGGTCCCACAAGGCGCTCCACAAAGGGACAATGGACTCTGGAAGAGGTAAAAAATTTGATTTTCTTATAATTTCAGATGACATATTTATATCAGCAACATGAGTTTGTGCTTATTAATTTCTGTATGACTATTCCCTGAGGAGTTTTTCAATTTGATTGTGCTAACATGGTAAGAATCTATAGATGTGCATTTATCGCCTGATAGCACGGATGGTTATCGATGAAAAGTTTCTGATATTAGGGATCTTTGCCATGGGTAACAGTAAATAGAGATAAAATTGATTCGGGCCACATATTGGTTATTTAACCCACTTTATAATTTGGTGGCTAAAATTTTAGGAGAACAGTGATACCGCATGATTAATTCCTTCAAGATGTTCAAAGATGAAAATAGGCAGTGTTTTGATCTTGGCACTTGAAGTCTACAGAAATGGATTCTAATATTAGGGAGTGTCACCTATGAAACATTTTCTGATATTAAGGGGCATTTGCCTGGTATAACAGTAAATAGAACTTAGTATTGAGTTGGGCCATGTAATGTTTTTTAACTCAACCAATTTTGGTGGCTGGCCCACATTTGAATAGCAAAGTTGAAGAGAACTGTGACATTAAGTGATTAATTCCCGGGGGAGTTTACAAAGAACAAAATGCACCAAGCCGTGTCTTTATTATGGCACTTGACCACTAGTGAAATGGATTCTAATAAGCTCTTCTCCTTCCCAAAACATAAATAAAAAATTGCACGATTTTCAAAATGTTCCCCCCTATTGTTAAAAGTTTGATTTTCAGTTATCTAGTGGCTTCTGAAACATGAGCTTGGCCAGTACTCATTATGGTAAAATATTTATATTTTTAGTGCGTGGGTTCAAGTGATTCCATAGAATTGATGGTTAGTCAGGTAGACATGACAAACACTCTCTTCAACACCTAAATTTGGTATCTGACTCTGCTTGGCCTGCTGGTAGAAGGTTCCTCCGTTTATTCTCCTTATGGTCAATATAAAGAAAGTGCTTTGTGGATTTATTAATGTCGATTTACATTAGGAGACCATGTTTTTACCATCATACAGATTTCAATATTATTTCGTGCCCATTTGGCTCCTATTATTCCACATTATAATAAGAGGAATAATAATGTTTTGGAGAATATGTGATTAAAAATGGAGGAAATTTTTTTGGGTTTACTTCTAATATTTTTTTATTGGGGAATGCGTGGCTGATAAGAGGAGAGAGAAAAACGAATTATAATTTAATGAGGAATAATGGAGGTCAAATGCGGGCTTCATTTATGATCCTAATGAAATAGATTTTTAATTTTTACAGGATGAGATACTGCGAGTTGCTGTTCAACGTTTGAAAGGGAAAAATTGGAAAAAGATAGGTAGGAAAACAAGTCGAACTCTACTTGCTAGTTGCTGCTTTTGATACCAGAAATAGTTTTGAGCAGTCTCTGGCCTTCTCCATGTCTCTATGTAACACCGTCAACTTCGTTTTGCCATTCTTCCTACTGTCTTATTCGATCTTGTCAATGCTCTCTGTTTAGTCTATGCAAACATGAATATGTTAGGGGAAGGTGGACAAAACGTTCACGATTGCTCATGGTTTGCATTTTCTTTCAAATCATCTGCAACCTATTTAACATTGTACTTTTTTGCCCATCTCATATACTTTTTGCATAGACAATAATTTAAATATGAGATAATGCAATGTGTAGCGGAGTGTTTCAAGAATCGAACCGACGTACAATGCTTACACAGATGGCAGAAAGTTCTTAATCCAGAACTTGTCAAAGGTCCATGGTCGAAAGAGGTTAGGAAAATCTTGTTTATTGCTTCCTTCTGGATTTTATTTTGGTATCAACGATCTTAATGATCTTTTTATAGCTTATAGAGGACCTGCTTTAATACACTTTTATGACCAGGAGGATGAAATAATAATTGATTTGGTGAAAAAAATTGGGCCGAAAAAGTGGTCTACCATTGCTCAGCATCTTCCTGGACGTATTGGAAAGCAGTGTCGGGAAAGGTAATCATAGGGGTTTCTGTGGTTTCATGTTTATATAGTTTTCCCTGCTAAATGATTTCAATATTGATGCTTGACTGACAACTTATCATCAATATCACTGAAGGTGAAAAATGAATGTCTTTTTAGCTAGCATCAGTTCGTCTCCATAATAGCCTTTATTTGCCGATACTATTCTTTTCCAGGTGGCACAATCATCTTAATCCTG
>CAIGRK010235191.1:0-10214 GCA_903798315.1 Fraxinus greggii | reverse complement strand
TGTAAAATTCAATCTTATATCTCCTTCATTCTTATTATTTGATTTTCTTTCTAAAATGATATATACTTGAACCTTGAGCATTTATTTTTTTATTGCATAATTTTAGTACATCTCATCCAAATCATTGACTATTAACTGTAAAAAATATATATATTATGCATACAATACTTAAGAAAATACTACCAAAAAACGGAGATAAATATATTTTTTTATATCGCTAACATTACCTCCATGATAGACTAGTTTTAAAAATGCTACTTCAAATAAAAAATTATTTATCTTAAAATTACTTATATAAGTAAACATTTTAAGGCCCTATTTAAGCTCCATTTTTTTATAAAAATAAATTTTATAATAGCAATTTTTTTTAGAATGTATAATTAAAAAGTATGATAATGTTTTAAATTGATGAACATACGTGTACAATTAGTTTATTAAAAATATATAATTAAAAATTAACTTGAGAAAAAATAATTTTTTAGAGAATAAGAACAAACATGAACCGAGCCATGTTAGGTGGCCTTTAATTTGGTTTTGAATTGTATTTTTTTTTAGGATAAGTGGTTTAAAAGTATAAAAAGAATGAGTTTATATGTAAAATACTTTATTTTATGAATGCATAATTAAAAATAAGTATGAAAAAAATTAAAGTAAACTATCGTTTGATACACATTAAATTTTTCATTTTCATTCTTCTACTCATTTTTAACCACACATTTTTCAATAAAATAATATTTTCTATTACATCAATAATTTTTATTTTTATTTTTTAATTACACATTCTTTATCAATCTATAATTTTAAAATACATTCTTTTAAAATAATGTGGCTCAAACACCGTAAAGATCACCCAACAAAAGCCAGCAAAATCCCGTTTACAAATAATGAGAAGGCATCCACCTTCTTGACCAAATGCCCAATCAAATCTTCCTTCATCAATCACTCGACAGTGAAATAAACTTCTTGAAGCCGCCCCTCCCCTCTCTCCTTCTCTGGACACAGTTCGCAACCCCTCTTGTTGAAAATGAGTTGGTGGTGGGCCGGGGCTATTGGAGCTGCAAAGGTAAGTTCATTCATTTCAAATACATTTAGCATCTGCATACGGATTGTGTGTGTTGGTGGATACTGTATACATAGTAGTCTCTAGATATTAAAAACCTTGAATGATTTGATCTTGAAACAGAAAAAATTCGAAGAAGATGAGGCACCTATCAAACACCAAAGCGTGGGCCTAATAATCGGGGTCACAGGCATTGTGGGCAACAGTCTGGCCGAGATCCTCCCGCTAGCAGACACCCCCGGCGGCCCCTGGAAGGTCTACGGCGTCGCTCGCCGCCCCAAGCCATCGTGGGACGATGACAATCCAATTCAGTACATCCGATGTGATATCTCAGATCATGAGGATGCTCAGGCAAAGCTTTCACATCTAGCGGATGTCACACACATCTTCTATGTCACATGGACCAGCAGATCCACAGAGGCTGAAAATTGCGAAGCCAATGGCAAAATGCTTAAGAATGTGCTTGATGCAGTTATCCCCAATTTTCCTAACTTGAAGCACATTTGTCTGCAAACAGGAACGAAGCATTACATTGGTCCATTTGAATCCTATGGAAAGATAAAATCTCATGACCCTCCTTTCCACGAGGACTTGCCCCGTTTGGATTACCCAAATTTTTACTATACTCTTGAGGATATCCTGTTCGAGGAAGTGGAAAAGAAGGAGGGATTGACGTGGTCCGTTCATAGGCCAGGTACTATATTTGGATTTTCTCCGTATAGTATGATGAACTTAGTTGGGACCCTATGTGTTTACGCGGCTATTTGTAAGCGCGAGGGCTTGCCATTGAGGTTTCCGGGGAGTGAGGTTGCCTGGGATGGATATTCTGATTGTTCTGATGCAGATTTGATTGCTGAGCATCAGATATGGGCTGCGGTGGATCCATACGCTAAGAATGAGGCGTTCAATATCAACAATGCAGACGTATTCAAGTGGAAACATTTCTGGAAGGTATTGGCTGAGCAGTTCGAGGTGGAATATAGAGAGTTCGAAGAGGGGCAGAATCTGACATTGCAGGAGATGATGAAGGATAAAGGGACAGTTTGGGATGAAATTGTACAGGAGAATGGATTAACACCAACTAAATTGGAAGATATCGGGATTTGGTGGTTTGCTGATGTTGTTCTTGGCACCGAATGTTACTTGAGTACCATGAACAAGAGCAAAGAGCACGGGTTTCTGGGATTCAGGAATTCTAAGAATTCGCTCGTGTCATGGATTGACAAGGTAAAAGCTTACAAGATCGTCCCTTAATTTGATCATCGTCTATGTGTTCTTGGTGCACTTTTATGCTTCCTTGGTTTGATATTTGTGTTTTCTTGGTGTATGACAATGTCTTTAATGTGTCTTCTGCTTCAAAAGATATTGGGGAAAGAAGAGGAAACTTTTTCTTTCTGAATCATTCCTGCAATTTGGGTTGTAATGTAGTTACTCATTGTGAATTATGTTAAGCTGTCGATTTTATTACTGGTACTGCAGATATTGTTTGAATCTTGCTTGAATAATATTTAGTACAATAATCAAAGTTCGAAGGGCAACTTAGGTGATTCGAGAACGTTTGCATAGCCTTGATCTTGGAATCACTGTATAATGTATCAAAGGGACCGAAGATGAAAATTAACATGTTATCAGAACAAATCTTTGTTATAGATGAGGAAGATGCAAAACATTTGGGAGTACGAACTAATTTTTTTCTGATTTGAACAGATGCAATGTGCATGTGCTTTCGAATTTTGTCATAACATTTCGTTTGATAATTCCTAGACTAGATGTTTCAAGATTGAACTGATGCAACGTATGTTTAGTGACATTTCATTTGACCGTACCTATATGCACATAAGTCCAACACCTGAATAGTAACATATGTGGTGCTAATTGAGCTGTTAGTCCCGAGCTCATGGACAACTCAAATGCCAGAAAACCAACGATAAAAGAGGTCGACCCAAAGTTACAGCGAAATGAAGATTCTTCTATCCAAAACATTTACTCATAATCCTTGCTAAATTGTAAGTTTATGATATTATATGTAAGTAGTAAAAATTGACTCGAGTCCAGTGTCGATCCAATGAGATATTAACTATCGAAATTGATATCATTTATCCTAACTTTATTTGAACGAACAAACGGTTTATGGAGATTTTAAAACCAAAAATCTAACAAAAAGCAAAGAAAGTAAATTGGCTGGTTGATTCAACAGAATTGAGATATCAGGACTTAATGATTTCAACTTAGCTTATCTATTTCAATTTCATATGTATGAACTGTTGGAATCCAGTTCTACGACCACCATATATTGATATGTGATGCCGGAATTGTAGGGAAAAAAAATGTTTGGATGATTGCAAATTGGGTAGTAACCAGAATTCTAAAAATACGTAGTTAACTTGAACATGTTGATGTTTAGTGCACTTCCCTTGAAGCGTGTTTACACTTTTCTTGATCAATGTAACCTCAAACCTCCAAATTTTCTTCAATATTCTTCCAAGATTTTCAAAAACACTAACCTTTATTGCAACAGGGGTAACAACAATGGTGGTAATGGTAGCGAAGGCGAGGGTGAAAGCTCCCCCACCTGCCAATAGGTTGGGTAGCGTAGGTGAGTAAGTGGGTGATTAGGTGTTGGGATTGGGTGGTTGTATGAATCGAAAAAGACGAAAATTTTTGTCAACTAACAGGTTTTTGGATGAAAATTGTTAGAAGTCCTTCCGGCACATTTATTAAAGGTTTGGGACCTCTGTTGCAATATTTAAAAGATTTGGAACTTTCGATCCAAATTTTTCATTTTTAATTAATAAAAGGTTAAAAGACGAGTTTACCCTTTTCAAAATTGGTCAAATTATGGTCAAATGCTGACTAATCAACCAATGAATTTTTGGGTAAAAACCGTCCACAAAGGTTCTTCAGCCGCACAAATTGAAAGGTTTGAAACAAGCATTGCTACAAATTCAATTCAATACAATACATCAGATGCGACATCTCGGATTCTGAGGACCCACAAGCTAAGCTTTCACCTCTAACGGATGTCACACACATCTTCTATGTCACATGGACCAACAGATACACGGAGGCCAAAAATTGCGAAGCTAATGGCAAAATGTTTAAGAATGTGCTTCATGCAGTTATACCCAATTGTCCCAATTTGAAGCATATTTGTCTGCAAACTGGAAGGAAGCATTTACATTGGTCCATTTGAATCCTATGGAAAGATAAAAACTCATGATCTTCCTTACCACGAGAATGTGCCCCGTTTTGGATTGCCCGAATTTTTACTACACTTTGAGGACATCCTGTTCGAAGAGGTCGAAAAGGAGGGATTGATGTGGTCAGTTCATAGGCCACGTACTATATTCGGATTTTCTCCATATAGTATGATGAACTTATTTGGGACCCTATGTGTTTATGCAGCTAAATGTAAGCACGACGGTGGTCCATTGAGGTTTCCAGGGAGTAAGGTTGCCTGGGATGGATATTCTTATTGTTCTGATGTAGATTAGATTGCCGACTGCCGAGCATCAGATATGGGCTGCAGTGGATCCCAATGCTAGGAATGAGGCGTTCCATATCAACAATGGGGACGTATTCAAGTGGAAGCATTTCTGGAGGTTGTTGGCTGAGCAGTTTGAGGTGGATAGTGGAGAGTTCGAGGAGGAGCAGAATCTGACCTTGCAGGAAATGATGAAGGACAAAGGGATGGTTTGGGATGAAATTGTGCAGGAGAATGGATTAACACCTACTAAATTGGAGGACGTCGGGGTTTGGTGGTTTGCTGATGTTATTCTTGGAATGTTTCTCGGATACCATGAACAAGAGCAAGGAGCACGGTTTTCTGGGATTTTGAATTTTAAGAATTCTTTCTTAACGTGGATCAACAAGATGAAAGATTACAAGATCGTCCCTTAATTTGATCTTCATCTATGTGTTATTGTTGTGTTTGCATGCTACCTTAGTTTGATATCTGCGTTTTCTTGGTGTATGATTGTTTAACGTCTTTAAGTTTTAAAGGATGCCGGGGCAAGAAAATGAATAATTCCGAAAAGTGAAGTTCTTCTTTCTGAATCACTCTGCAGTGCGGATTATATGTATTTATTGATTATGAATTTCGTCAAGACTAAGAACGGAAATTTTTATGGATGGAAGCTTTTGTATATTGGAACATAGGGAATATGGTTTCCGATTTAAATTTGCCAATCTTTATTTCTGGTATTGCAAATTATGTGTCTTTCTGACTTGAATCATATTTAGTACAAGAATCAAAGTGGGAAGGATGACTTGGGTGATTCAAGCATGTTTTCATAGACTTAAATAGGTTAACATTCGTAGACTCATCTCAAAATCTTGGTAGAATACTTTAGAAAAGGGACGGTAGATGAAGAAAACTAACATGGTATGAAAATCAGGCTTAGTTTGTTGTTTTGTTGTAGAAGAGGAAGATGCAATGCATTTGCAGGTCTGAACTCGTTATTTGGAACTGTTTCAGATACAATGTGGTTTCTGATTTTGTCATAACCACTTCATTTGCTACTCCTAGATGTTTTGAGATTGAACTACTTACTGAATTCGAGGCATTGTGCTCAGCATTTCCAAGAAAGAATGGGAAAACATTTCTTTACTAAATTTTATTCTAAAACTTAAGATTTGGAGCTACACAATATGTAGGATTTGATTCCTTTTTCACCTCCTGCAATGATTTGACAAAGCTTTACGCTAGCTGTCAACCTACGGCAAAATCCAAATACATATTTTAAAGAACAAGTATGCACAAATACAAGTCTGATCTCCTACTCCCAAGGGCGAGTTTGGTGTGGGGTCTGCTGCCCCCACACTATATATAGAATTTCAGTTTTTGTCCAGGATTTTTTCTAGTTTTTCCAAAAAATTCATGTAATTTTCAATTTTTGCCCCCACAATAATTTTTTTTATAATTTGCCCCCACAAATGTTTTCTTCTAGCTCCACCCCTGCCTACTCCCAGTGTGCAGGATATAAACTTCACGTTGCTCATATGACAAGAAAACATTAAGTATGATTTTCACTATTGTAGAGAATCATATTTAAAATTCTCTTGTCACATCAACATTGAGAAGCTTTTATCCTACTCATTAGGGGCAAGAGATCAATTACACACACAAACATTAAGAGCCAAGTGTCCATTTAGTGACAGTTCATTTGACCTTACATGTATGCACACAATTCCAACACTGTAATATATAACAGACACATTCAGACAAATCCATTCAACAAAGATTTGGCGACTTGTGCTACCTTTAAAAATGAGACGAGAAGCAACAAGTTCCTTACTTACACAGGAAGCAGCACATACAGAAACCAGAAAATGACGATAGAGTTGGAATACATCTATTCATATATATCAAGAATCCCGTCCCCAGAAACTTGTCTTGTTTTAAACACCAAAGTTAACCTTAAAGCTGCTTCTTTTAGCAGGAAGGAAGAGATCATCTCTAATGGCTATTGGGTTTTTTTTTTTTTTGGCCTATGTTGGGGATTTCTCTGTCCCCTACCCCTGTATTACTTCATCTAGGTCGTTGATATAGAGTGCAGGAATTGATGCTATAACGATAAACTAGAACAGCCTTCTACCCACAAAATTGTTATGCCAATTGAGCAGTTAGTCCTGAGCTCAAGGACAACTTAAATGTCAAAATTACAATACCAAAGATCGACCCAATATTACAGCAAAATAAAGCATCTTCTATCTATAACATTTACTCATAATCCTTGGATGTATATAACACCAAAACCGAGTTTGAGCTTTGCTTTTAGCACCCGTTTGTCTACCATTATTTCAAAAAATTGTTTGCTACATTAAGATTCTCAACCACACATTCAACCAATAAAATATTCTACACACAAACCAATAAAATTAATTTACTTTTCAACCACACGTTCTCCAAAAAATACTATTCATTACTCTATTTTTCTCCCAATAATGGGAGACAAACACACCCTTATATAGATCTGCATTTGATAACAGAGAATAACAACATAAAGTTATACCTACATATCTAAGCAAAGTGCAACAAGTTAATTGAGTCCCATATCACGAAATTAAGTTATAACTTGTGGACTTATAATCACTTCGGAACACTCTTGCAAGCCAATTTTAAAAATGAGTTCTACCCAAAGTGGTGGTAACAATTTGTACTGAAATAGACAACCTTCTGGGGATGACTCTCATTGCTCTGGGGATGACTCTCATTGCTCTGGGGATGACTCTCATTGCTGACATGACTCTCATCCAAAAATTAATCAATTGGACTGATAAAATGCCAATGAAAAAGTCAAGCATGAGCAGCAAAACTGAAACTCAAATAGAAAGTAGTAGTAATTCTTGAAGACATAACATACACTAAATAATTAAAACTAATTAAATTTTCTCTACCTTCCTCAATTACTACAGGCAAAAGCTGTTGTTCCAGGTGTCATAGCTTGGAAAGTAAGAATGCAAGATCCTCATCAGAAACCTTCACATCAGCGCATACTCTAGTCGAGGCCGACAGTCTTGCAGCTAGTTGATGCTTACACTGAAAGGTCACCCATAGGCATACAAGCTACGTAATAAGCGCCGAAACAACTAATTCAAAATTATGGAAAATAATGTACGCAGCAAGCATATCTTACACAAAGCTATTCCCCTCTGTTCACGATGTCATAGAAGAATGAATAACAAGAACAATAGTGTTCACGGAAGCATAAATATATCTCCGTCCTCCGGGATTCTCCCACAACCTGGAATATCACCATTTTTGCATTTAAAGACAGATGGGAATTGTGATCAAGCCTTAATGACAATTACTCTAATCTTCGCTTTAACTCTGTTTATATTTTTCATTAGACAGTCTGAAGACCGAGTATAGGGGATGGCTGCAGTATGCTAACAGCCAAATAAAATTTGGTGAAATCATATGATACAAATTCTAATTGCCCAAAGGAATTCACATAGCAGATTTCAAATTTATTGAGAATATACTTAGTGGGCTATAATCTTTTGACTTAATGGTGGTTGCGATATGCTGACAGCGAACCTAAAATTTTTCCAGTAGTAGTCGATTCCAAATTTATTTGGGATACACCAGTTTGCTGTACCACAATCTTCAACTTAAAAATCTCCAGCTGTAAATTAATACAATGGAACGATTTTAAAGCTCCAAAAATCACCTCAAATAAAGAAGTCCAAAAATTTGACAAGCCATAGAATATTAAACACCATAAATTCCATAATCATAATGAGAAAAAATTACAGACGAAAAGCGAAAACTACCTGGAAAACTGAACGACCACTTGGCTTGCCTGAAATCCTCTCGACACCCCTTTGATCAACTATCCTCGGTGCTCTCTCCAAATTCTTCCCAAACAAAAAATGCAACCTGTAAACGTAAATCAACAACAAATACTCAAACAACAGGAAAGGAAAAAAAACTATTCTAAATTGTGAGTGGGAAAATACCTACAAAAAATTATATGTACTAACAGTGAGAGCTGATCGTCGGTCACTGTGGCCTGTGGGAGTCCATTTCATATTTTTCCATCATCACCGCGGGATTGTATTAAAATTCGATAAAACAAACAGCACATTGGTAAAAATGAACGTCGATAAGAAACTCGAAAGGACCTAGTGGAAAATAATTCAAATTAATGGACCTGAATTAGTAGACTCGATATCCTTCCATACTGATTCTGCTACCCAAGTACATTTGCTCATGCTCGAAATCGAAAACGAAAAGTCGCTGTCGAGTTTGCGAGAAATTCATAATGAAATTCCAAATGTAAAGGGATTTTTCAAATAAGTGAAAATTTTAATTATTTTTTGACTAAACAGCTGAGAATTAAAATCAGATTTTTAGTATATTTTGATCAAATGTATTGTTGAAAGTTGTGAATTTCATCAAATATGTAGTTAAAATTAATTGTTGATTTTGATTTAGATATACCAAATAAAGCTTAATTTTTAGAGTGCTACTTTTTCTAAAATGCAAATAAATACAAATTATTTTTGTAATAAATAATACTATCAATTACTAGTATAAACATAAAAATAAAAATAAAAATAAAAAAGATTTAATTTAATTTATAACTCAACGGTAGAATACTCAACTTTTAAGTGCGACTAGAAATGTTTAAACATTTGTGTGAAGCGAAGAATTTGTCGCAGCCATCGGTATTCGGTAATGTTTGGTAGGCCACAGTTAGCCCCCGTTTGTCTACCATTAATTCGAAAAAAAAATTTCTACAGTAAGATTCTCCACCANTTACTAGTATAAACATAAAAATAAAAATAAAAATAAAAAAGATTTAATTTAATTTATAACTCAACGGTAGAATACTCAACTTTTAAGTGCGACTAGAAATGTTTAAACATTTGTGTGAAGCGAAGAATTTGTCGCAGCCATCGGTATTCGGTAATGTTTGGTAGGCCACAGTTAGCCCCCGTTTGTCTACCATTAATTCGAAAAAAAAATTTCTACAGTAAGATTCTCCACCACACATTCACCCAATAAAATATTTTACACACAAACCAATAAAGTTACTTTACTTTTCAACCACACATTCTCCAAAAAATAATATTCATTACCTTGTTTTTCTCCCAATAATAGGAGACAAACATGCTCTTAATCTTGACCGAATGAAGTTATACAATAGATGAAATAAATTTAAAAATAATTTTTGTTGAAGAATGAAATGAATTGAAATTGTTCATATCCAATTTATCCTTATGAATCCGGCCAAGCTGGTTGGTTGAACAGTGTGTTTTATAGAATTTGATGTATGTTTATTTGAAGATTGATTCTATGTTGAGTTCAACGTGGAGAAATAAATATCCACCAAAGAGAAGAAGACAACGAATGAAGAAAAAAAGAACAAAAATAAACTATAAATTGTAGCCAATGTTGGTAACGCGAGCTAAATATAATTACGGGTGAAAGTATTATTGTATATTAAACAAACAAAATGCAAAATTTAATCCGCATGAGCGTGACTAAACTATATAATAAGGATTGAAAATGGAGTACGAAAACTACAAACGAAAAACAAAACCAAGGAAAGAATAAGAAAAAGAACAATCCGAACAAGTGATTTTCACTCTTTCTTTAAGACAAAATTGCTCTGCAATGGTGCTCACGGTTCACAGCACTTGT
>CAIGRK010235187.1:0-13250 GCA_903798315.1 Fraxinus greggii | reverse complement strand
TTTCACCGCCAAAAGTCAATAATACGATGAAGGTTGAAAGTAAAATAGATGAAGATGATGTCAAAGAATATGTTTCTCTCAATGTTCAATCGCTGTAAAACCGTTCTGTGGCGTTTGAATATTATATGTAAGTTAGGGAATAAATGAGCCGGACAAAACGCCTTTAAAAAATGAAATAAAAATTTCTCGGATGACACTGTCGCTCGAGCGAAGGGTAAGCTAGAGTCGATCGAGATGTTGTCGCTTGAGCGAAGGCAAGGCGACAGTCGGGCCACGAGATTTTTGTTTCTGACGCTCGAGCCAAACTTTGGCAATGTCTAGCGAAAATCCGGGCCGTTTTTCCTTCTTTCCCATTCTCGAAACCTAGACATAAAATATCACAACTTTCACTAATTGCACACTACTCTTTGATTTTTTACAACTTAACAGCTTTAGTCCTTTTTATTCACAGTGAATGTTGTATTGCAATATCGAGTGATGATTCAGTTCGATTACAATTCGACTTGCAAAAAATCATGACTAAAGAGTCTTGGTTTCGGTTAAAAATGACATTGTCCATGTTTTAATTCTGATCATAATGTCGTAGAAGCATCAAGAACTCAATGACTTCTTAATCTAAATCCGTTAAATCCAATAAATAAGAAAAGAATGACGAATATTGGAAGAAAATTCCAAATATCGTAGAATTATTCCTATAACAATCAAACAACGGTGTGCTGTAATTATAACTTTTAAGGAAAATAACAATCGTAACTAACTCTTCTAAACAACTTTAGAAAAATTAACCTTAATAAATTTATTTCTAATCTACACTTCAGAAGACAATAATTTTGACAACAAAACTGATTTCCTTCGTAATAAGAAAAGTGCCCCTCTCATGGCCTAAATGATTAAATTTGGTCCAAATACTAACAGGTTCATCAGAGGCTCATTTTAGTAATAATAGTCAGAGTTGAACGTACATAGCACGTTATTTTGAAATATTTTATAAGTGATGTAAAAGTAATATTTGATACCAATTTGTCGAGCTGATTTAATAAGTCTCAAATGAAATAAAAAAAATAAAATTTACGATAAAAATTTAAGAGAAGAAAGCTGTATTCTCAAAACTCAACTTTTATAATTCAAAATTTTTATAATGATGAAATACCATAAATGAACTTTTTTTAATACTATATTCGGTACGTGAGATTTAATTGTTACTACACGAATTTAAACATACATTAAAATTTCTAGATACACGAATAGAAATAAATTCATCTATAATAACTCTTGATTCATGTAGATCAAGATTCATCAAGTCAATATTTATTGAGTCTAGATTAATGTGGATGATAATTAATTGAGAATTAATATTACGAAATTTATACAAGACGAGAATTTTATAGTATTTATTACATATTGAAAAATGAAAAATAAGGTATTAGTGCAATAATTGAATTGTAATAAAATTAAAATTGTTCAAATTTTCACTTGATATGATATTTAATATATTATAGATTCATGGAATGGTTAAAAGGGGTTTGAGGATGGCAAAATTGCGATTATTCCAATTTTGAGTAATTATTACTTGGTAGGCAGTTGCAAAGTTTGATAAAATAACTTCAAAGTCAACGCTTCTAGAACTGTCCTTGTAGATTGTACCATAAGTAACTTGTATCAAGTTCTTCAATAGGTATATTCATGCCTTCGTATCAAAGAATATACTTGTCCTTGAACTCTATTGCGTATAATTAAAGTCTAAAAAAATGAGCCAATGACTCTTGATCAAAACCGAAATTCCGTCTCTATTGAGAGTCGGTGAAATTTTCGAGAAGTTAAAAGTTATTTCTAAGATTAATAAGTTATTTATTAAATTGTATGAATAACTTTTTGAAAATTCTTTATTTGAAAAAAAAAAAATCCTGAAATTATCGTCAACCAAACAATTCGATTTATCCACATGTCGGGACCTATATATGAGAACAAATAAATATTTTAAATATAGTCCTTAAGTCAAAGTCAATAATAAATTTTAACCACATATTTTATGGATCTCACAACTTTTCAATCACACATTCTATCAAATCTATTAAAAATCTGATTTTAATCCGACATAGAATCTCGTTGTAGTTCATTTATAAAAAATATATCTGTATCAACTATCTGATATAAAAACATTATCGATTGCGTCCCCGAAGAGGCGTGTAGGCACAAACAACGTTGACTACAACTGTGTGCCAACCAAAATTACACCTGTAATTATTATTCAAAATTGGAGTCTGAAATTATTCCAAGTTGCTTCATTTCCTATTAAGTAAAGTATTAATCTTTGATTTCCATAAAAATATTTATTTCACTCTTAAAAGACAAGGATGACCAACAAATTTTTTTTATTATTATTAATGTGTAAGGTGAAAATGATAAGAAGTCGTACCAACTATTGTTTTTTAACTCGTTTTTTGAAACTAATAAGTCAAATTAATATCATTATTAATTATTCCTAATTAAAAATCACAAAAAAATAAAAAAAAATTGGCCCACAAGGCTCCATGACTTCAGGGTTGAGCGACATGTGCGAGAGTCCGTCCAAAATACTAAATCAATATAGAGCGACAGGTGCGAGAGTCCATCCAAAATACTAAATCAATAGACAAGGACTTGTTTGAGCCATATTTTTGTTATAGAATGTATTTTGGAATAGTTGATTGATGAATGACGTGTGATTAAAAATGAAGGGTCGGGTGTAATATTATTTTATTGAAGAATGTTTAATTGAAAAGAAGAGAGATAAAAATGTATTTAAAAAAAATAGGGATCAATCAAGGGCTTAATAAAAAAGAAAATTTGATATTTTTTGAGGATATTTAAAATAAAATATCGAAAAATACTACATTTATAACTTTTCGAGTATTATGAACTACCATCTCCAGAAAATGTTGTAAAAAATTTCGTGATTCTTCCAAAACCAATTGCACATATTCCCATTATTATTGTCAATCCTTTCATAATTATTTTCAATGATTCAACCATTGTGCCTTTGGGTAAGTTGCAAAGTCTTCCCAAGAAATTCTTCCTACGGCTCTTCTCAATACTTAAATCAGACTGATAAATAGCATAAAGGGAAGATAATATGCTAGTCTTAACAAATTGTAGAATGACTATTGAACGATTTTTTATTTTTATTTTTTGGATTTATAGCTTTTTCAGACTATAATTTTACTATTTATTTATTTAATTATGTGTATCAATTTCAATAATTTTGAAGTGTAGAGTTAGGTATATTTCAATAAATTTTGAGAAAGTAGTACTTTTCAATGACTGCAATTTTATGTAATATATCATAATTTTTAAATTTTTGTATTAATTTTTTTTTTTTGGGCATTAAATCCTCGATGGTGCATTGTTTTTGAAGAAGCAAGATCTGTTTTTAGGGCGTGTTCGATAGAGATTAAAAGTCAATTAAAATTGAAAATATAACCGTTATTGGATTCTACTTATCTAATCAAAGTCAGAAATAACGGTTAGTTTTTCAATTTTAATCCAATTTTAATCTCTACCGAACACGCCCTTAATGTTTTACCAATCTTGTAAAGCTTGTGTTAGCTTTCTTTGTAAATACTTGTAAGGATTGTTCGTTTAGATTTCACATAGGGCACCAAAAATCTCAGGATCAGCCCACATGTCATTAACGAGATTTCGTTATATTATCTTCTTTCTTTCTTCTTGAAATTTAGGTTGTATGGAAAATTACAAACTTCTAAAATGATAGCGGTCTTAATTTCTTGTTTCGAACCCATTTTTGAAAATTGAAATTCTTGAGAACTCCAAAAACTTTTTCGAAACTCAAAAGCACATATCCGTTATCGTTCTACGTTTCAGTAAATCCAGAAACTTAAAAGGAAACTTTTGATCAAATATTCGAAAACTTTAGTTAGAATTGCACACGGTCGTGCATTTTGCTACGAGCACCAACTAAAATTTGACTTGTCGAGACTTTTAACTGAAATATTAACTTATATTATGGTAACATTTTACCCTCGTACTACGATAAATTAAAATAAAATTACGGTTTAAATCGAAGTTAAATATTTTATGTTCAATTATGAAACGGGGTAGCGTTGCATATTAGTGGCGTACGTTGCCCCAAATCTTGATCCGCTGTGTGCATCCAATTGAATTTATGCATACATCTGTCACTCTCTACTCCACTGTATTGTTTTAGTGCTAACATATATAATTTTGTCTCTACTGATTGTATGTATGCATTTCGATATTTACTCAATATATTTTATTTATGTGCCACTCACCGGCCTACCTATAATAAAATAATAAATTACAATTAATTTTTTATATTTAATTACCCATTTGACCTCAAATATTCTATTATATGTTAATGGCGTTTCGTAGTGGGAAATCTTTGTCGTGATGTAATTACCGACTCAATTAAGTTGGTTAGACGGTGACTTCATTCGTATAATTTTATATTATTCCTTCATACTCTACTGGTAAGCCATGCAACTTGCCATTGCCATTGCCATACAAATATTCATAATAATGAGGGTTAAAAAAATGCATGTTGGGCTACTAATTGGACTCGACTGTTGTGTTTGATTTGGACATGTAAATATGGATGAAAAAATATCTCGTATTCGTTCAGATGGCGAATCACTGTGAAAACGAGAAACATGGTCGCTGCCCAAACCAACGTCGAATTTTTTTTTTTTTAACTTGTTTAAATTTAAATTGTATTCGGAAAAAAAATGAAATAAGTAAGTAAATAGGTGGGAGACGGGGATGCCAACCTTCCACTGATGATAGACTAGCGACCTAATGACCTGGTACTTTATCTTGGCCGACAACTGAGTTGGGTCTGAAATTGTAATTTTGAAAATAATTTTTTATACTTGATATTAAAAATAAGTAGGTCAATTATTTTATTTGTTATTCAAAAGTGTGTAAAAAAAAAAAAACTAACGTAAACTTGTCTGAAAATTAAAAAAAAAAAAAAAACGGAATTACTAATAAGCTTAAACAAGCATGGCCACAATTTCCAATTTGCGATATCTGATTGGGTGGGCACTGGGCATTGGTGGGTCAAGTTTCAGTTTTTTCCATCCGCCTTCCTTTCCTTTTCTTGTATATCAATCAACTGCCAAAGTTGGGTACAAAAACTTACACCTAAATGCTTGTTTGGAATAGCTTAAAAGTTGGTAAAAAAAAAGTTAATAATTAGTTTTAATCACATATTTCATAGATTCACAATTTTTATCAATTTTTCAACCATACATTTTATCAATTTTTATCAAAAGTTCCGTCAAATAACCCGTAATAAATGATAATTGAATATATTGCTTAAGTTTAGGGTTCTTCTCTTGAGAAAGAAATCTAAATTCCACATAAGGTGCTATGAAAAGATGTTATAGATTATCTGATTTTTTTGCAAACCCAAACATGAACTTATTATTATCTTTATCTTAAGAAATAATGTGCAAAATTTCATTATCATGTCATGGATAATAGTAAGTAATATTTATAGAAAAATTAAATTGGAAATTGTATTAAAATGTCCATGAAATAAGATAAAACAATTATGTCACAATCAAGATAGTTGTAAGCTATCAAGTCTTATCGAGATTAGTAGGTCACAACTACAGCGCCGTTATCACCTCCGCTTTTTCTTCTAACCACACTCTTCCTTTTTCAAAGATACCCTCTAAATATATTTGATCATATTTAGTATTTTTGTTCAAGAGATAATTTGAATTGGTATTAGTTTACGTATTACATAAGTCATTATAATACATCGAATGTAGTCCACATCCTCTACACTCGTGTTACAAGCATTAGGAGTCAATATAATCCATCGAATGTGGTCCACATCCTCTACAGTCGAGTTGTACAAGCATTATGATTCAAACTTGTTTATAGAGCTTTTGACAAACGGGAGTTCGAGCTGATAAACATGAGTTCATACTCGCTTTATACATCTCATTTTTTGTATCTTTGCAAAGTCGCGCATCAAGTCAATTCAAGTCAGATCGAACTTGATAAAAATCCGACGACTTGTACACATTCGTCCAAAACGACATTTGTAAAAAGGTTAATTTCCTGTACATAGATTTGTTAGACGGGGAGATGAGAGTGACATGCTAATATTTTAGTACTTATGAGTTGGGTTTTCAATAATATTCTGCTTTTGCATTTGAAGGTGAAAATGACTACCTCAAGAATTTTACTTGCAAGTTGAGAAAGTGGGCATAACTTTTATGTCAATCGATTAACGCGTTACAAATTTCAACGACATATTTATACAGAACTCCAAGAACACTTAGCAGAATAGAAGTCTGTGTTGTTTGCTTCCGTATATAGTACACCGGGAATTACAAAACTTCAGCATTCATATTATTAGAATTTTGAGCGTAAATTCTTTGAACTTTAGATTCTGATAATGAAAACGCGAAGAGGAAAGCGATCTGAGGTAAGAATTTATTTGCTGTAATAACAATTCTGGCATGTTATTTTGCCTAGGTTTATGATAATTGACAGTGTAATGTTTCATTTTTCACGCAGCCATTTTGGCCGTCCCTTGTGATGAAAAAATGGCTGAATATAAAGCCAAAGGTTAATGATTTTAGCGAAGATGAAGTTGACACAGAGAGCGAGGATGATGGTGAGGATTTCGTTAATTAATTGCCCATGAAAATTCATTCCGTGATTGATCGTTAATTTTATGAATATTTGTTCAATTTGAATTCAGCTTGTTCCGTTAAAGATGAAAGGATGAACAATGATAATGAATATGCAACACAGAGAAACCAATCCATATGCTCAAGTCGAACTTCAAGCGGTAAATAAACACTGATTCAGTAATTTTAATCCATCAAATACACATGGGTAGCCCTATTTATACTTCAATTATGATGTGCAATTATGATTCAATTGCATGCATGGCTGCCCCCCATATACACACCTTTCACATGCTACCACAAATATACCTTTTGGGTAGATGTTTGGTATGCAATCCTAATCAGGATTAGACAGTATTAAAGAAGAAAAAGAGTTCAATGTCCTTAATTTATATGGATCCTCTAAACTAGTGGATTACAAAAAATTTAATATTTACTATGTTTTTATTTCTGTGATGCCTTTTGTGCATAAAGCTGTCTCAATCTTTTTGACTAAATTTCATGTAAGTTTGATTCATTTTTACTATATTAGGACTTATGCCCATCTTCAATTGTTAAAATAAATGATCTTATATTAGGGGACTAGATCAAATAGTAAAGCATATTTTATCTGATTAAGGTATAGATCTGAAGTTTATTTCTGCAAATATATTGACACAAAACTTATTTATCCAGGGAAACCTTCGAAAGAGTATTCCCTAAGACACCGGAGAGGAAAATCAGAAACTCTGCGTCTTCAGTACATAAATACAAAAGATGTGAGGTTTGGCTCTAAAATAAGTATCTGTAATTTTACTTTTGGTTTAACTTTGATTGCAATGAATCTTCTGTGAATTTATTTTGTTCCTGTTGATTCACTAATTATTATACTGGTCAATTTTGTGCAGAGTAATGATAGGCACTTGGAATGTCGCTGGAAGACTTCCATTTGATGATCTTGAAATTGATGAATGGCTTTGTATGCAAGAGCCAGCAGATATATACATTCTCGGGTAAGCACTTATGAATCGATAAATTGTTTTCAATGACTTCTAACTAGTCTGTCTATATAGGCCGTTTTTAGCAAATTTTGAGGACCTGTATTTGGTGGGTTCACTTTTCTGGATAACTTTATGCTTACTTTTAAGTCAATCCAATAGCTGGAGTTTCAGCACAAACTCTGCACTCAATTTTTTCCAATACTGTTTTTTCAATCGAATTATAAAACTGTTTATTCCTTTCAAACTGTAAGAATTTTTTTCATCCTGAAGCAGAGTAAATTGAGGGTATGATACACTAACCGTATCCCAAAAATATGTAAAATTTAGAATTGAGGTATGATACATCTTTATAAGTATATTCATGTAGGGATGTACAGTGCTAGGTTCTGTTGTATTCTAAAAACTACATGAGTAATTGCATGTCTAGAAGCACAGTGATTCACCATTACAATTTTATGCTTGATTCAGCATCCTAAGATACATCTTACTTCCTCCCATATATATACTTAATGATCGCCTTGCTTACTTTTTACATTGGCTTCTTTTTTATGGAATGTGTTTGTGAGTATCATTGACAATATTTAATTGGTTCTCACTTCATTTCGAACCAGTGGATTTGATTTCCCTTAAATTCAGTGCATTTATAAAACGAAAACTTAGAGAGAAGATTTATCGTCCTTTGAATTCCATTTGATTTTCTATTCCTTCTAAACTCTTTTTATACAGATTCCAAGAGGTTGTTCCTTTGAATGCTGGGAATGTACTTGGAGCAGAGAGCAGAAGTTCAATTCGGAAATGGGAGGCTATAATCCGCAGGACTCTGAATAAATCTTTGGAACCTGAAACCATACACAAAAGCTATAGTGCACCTCCTTCTCCAGTTTTAAGGACTTCTTCTGCTTCTGATATACTGGCTGATGTGGCTGACACCCCTGTGCTAAACATGACAGGAAAAGATTTCATAGGTATCATGAATGATGGTAATAATGAAATAATCAGCACAGGGAAGAATAGCCATTTAAAGAGAATATGTGGCGTTGATTCTGGCAGAAGATTGGACTGGCCGGAACAATCATTGGATGCAACACCTCAAGATCTATCTTCCGTATTCAAATTACGACGAACAATGAGTAGTTCTGCAGGATTTGGTTTTGAATTGTTGGAAAATTCTCCTAGTTCTGGCACTAAGAATATTGCATTAAGTGGTTATGGGTCGAAAAGAGTGCACCAAAGCTCTGGAAACTTAGGCTTGATCTGGATGGATCAACAAGTTGGACTTGAAGTTCTAGATTCTCTCTCTGACGAATCTGACCAAATTTATGGAGAAGAAGATGGTTCTGTTGTACAGTTACTATCGGAGGTCAAACCGGAAAATGCACATTCTAGGAAAGCAGTAAAGTCGCGTCCACAGTATGTGCGGATTGTAAGTAAGCAGATGGTTGGAATATATGTATCGGTATGGGTGCGTAGAAGATTAAGGAGACACGTAAACAACTTAAAAGTCTCTCCTGTTGGAATTGGGCTTATGGGATACATGGGCAATAAGGTATTGCTTCTTAGACTTATGAGTTCAGCTCAATGAACTGAAAATCCTTCTTTTTGAAAATAAAAGGAAACCATTACATTCCTGACCTTTTGTTGCCAACAAGTTCTGCATCAACTGATTGGTGTTGGAAGTATTAGAAATATGTTCATGCCATATGCAGAGACTTGTCTTAGTTCTAAATTTTGATGTCCCAAGTGTAAATTCACATATTTATGTTTGTTCTCGTCAGATGTTTGAATATTTTGCTATTATATACGTGTTCTGCGCAGATTTTCTTAGTTATATTGCCATTTTCATTAATCTGTATCTGACTATATTATACCTTCTGTTCAGGGATCTGTTTCAGTTAGTATGTCTCTTTTCCAATCACGGCTATGCTTTGTGTGTTCTCATTTAACCTCTGGTCAAAAGGATGGGGCTGAGCAAAGGCGTAATTCTGATGTTCACGAGATTTTAAAGCGTACTCAGTTTTCATCTGTCTTTGATGTTGATCAGCCACAGACAATTCCATCTCATGAGTAAGTTATATTGTATGAGTTTAATTGAATTTTCTCTTTTTCTGGGGGTGAGGACACATAGGAATACTTATTACCTACTCCTTGACGAGGAAAATTTAGATCTCTCTCTCTCTCTCTCTCTCTCAAGTCGTGAAAAAATTCCTGAATAACACCTACGAATTCAATTTTCGGCTTTTAAATACGTGTTCCTTTCGTTAAGTGAGTTCTTGCATTCATGTGAACTGAATTATTATCAATTTTTCTTATAACAGCAAGGTATTCTGGTTTGGAGATTTGAATTATCGCATCAATATTTTGGATGCTGAAGTAAGGAAGCTTGTTGCTAAGAAGGACTGGACTGAGCTTCTCAACCATGATCAGGTTAGAGACTCAATTCTTACTTTTTCCTAGATCAATATAATTGTTTATTGGTCTAACTGCTGTTACCAAGATTGTGATGATACTTTGTTGTCTATGAATTGATAAGTTGAATGTCTATATGCATTTATTTTGGACCCTCACATGTTAAAGAACAACCTTCATACCTTGAGAAGAAGCGATTTTCCTTATCAATACTGAGTTAAAGAGGAAATTTTCACTTATTAATGAATAACTTTTATAATTTTTACACAGAGGACATAATTTAAAAGTTTTTGTCTATCATTTTGTATTTCATTACAGTCTTCATGACATTTTGTTCGTAGTATAAATCTGGAGTGCAGTGTGAATATACACTTAGATGTGGATTAATCGATAACCATTGTTTATCTTTTATTGACCAATCTTGATCGTAACTTCTCTTCTTCTTTGGCCCTAATTTGGGGTGTAGATAGATACTGAATACTATGTTTGTTAATGAAGTTGGGAGGAGTGCTTTTTTAATTATTAGCTGAGATGCAGTTTTGGGTTGATATGCATATATATTTATTTGATGCCTAATGATGGGAAAATTTGGCAGTTAATCAAAGAACTAAGAAGTGGGCATGTGTTTGATGGTTGGAAAGAAGGGGTAATAAACTTCGCACCGACTTACAAGTATGAAATCAACTTTGATAGATACGTTGGGGAAAACCCAAGAGAAGGAGAGAAGAAGAGATCCCCAGCATGGTAAGTGAGACTGTTGGTGGATCATTACTCTAAACCCACACAGTTATTGTCCATACTGAACAATTCCCGAATTGTGGACGAAATTCTGTTATTTCTACTCGTCTACAAACCAATATTTCTGGAGAATGTAACTGTCCAATTTCTATGGAGTTAAGTTTACATTTATTGCTAAGAACCAACCCATACTTCACTTGATTTAGGGAAGATGAGTAGCAGGGACACCAGTCTAGGGAAGTGCAGCTGAAGTTTTTGAAGCATGAATTCAGTGTGATCCAAAATGCGACTTACTGAAGGAACATATTGCTTTTAATTCTGGATCACACAGAATTCACAAAGTAGCATTCTGGATTGCACTGAATTCACGCTTTACTTGAAAAACTTATCTCCGGCCTTAGACTGGGTCCCCTGCCTCTTCTGTAAATCAAGTGAAGAATGGCTTTGTTCTTAACATTTAGGGATTGCACAGTTGGTGCATGTTTGGTGCACTGGAACAGATAGTACAGTCAAAAAAATTTGAACTTCTTTTTCTTACTTAATACTGTCGAATCTTGTCAGTCCATCAAGCCATTAGTGCATATACCTCTGAATTCTACTACCATATATGTTTTATCATACTTAGCTACTCGTTACAAGATATTAAATATGTGCAGGTGTGACCGTGTATTATGGTTAGGAAAAGGCATAAAACAGCTTTCTTATAAGCGAGCAGAGATAAGGTTATCGGATCATAGGCCTGTGAGTTCAATGTTCCTTGTTGAAGTTGAAATCTTTGATCATCGCAAGCTCCATAGAGCTCTTAATTTCTCTACTGCTACAGTACATCCTGATATATATTTTCCTGATTGAAGGTTGACAGATGACGTAACAGTATTAGCTTAATACTAAGTGCTTGATGACCATTGTAATGAATGTATAATTGTGTGCTTGTCTCTTAGTGACACTGATCAATCTGATAAACATATGGAAAGATTGTCATAATTTTGTAACCATATTTTTTCCCCTAATAGTTTGATTGCGAAATTAGAGTAAAATTTTTCTTTTTACTGTTAGTTGTACCATATGAAATAGGTGTTTCTTTTTGTAAGTTAGACTGAAAAGTTATATAATTTTCTCGTCGTACTTTTGTCCCAAATCTTTTGTTAATTAGCTATGATTCTCCTCAATGATGGTTTCATCAAAAAATTCTATTAAAAAGGCATAGAAAGACCAACACGTCTTCAACTTAAATAAACCAATTAAAATTATCTACAATAATAATAATAATAATACTTCTTTTCAACAAGATACGAAAAATTACGTCACTTTTCAACAATAGATTGAATTGGCAGTGACCTAGTTTAGACTCCCACTGATTTTCTTCGATAAAGCTACTAAAAATTGATGAAACTATAACCCATAAATTAAGGCCTGATGAGCTTATAATTTGTGCAGAATCAGAAAAGAAAGAAAAGAAGGAGAGGTGAATTTGTTAAGCAATTTTGGAATTTGGCAAAATTTAATGTATGAAAGTGTTACCATACTTTTTTGCCCATTTAAGTCATGAGGAAAAGAATTATATTTTGGCAAAATTGGAAAAATAGCAGAAAAGATTCGAGGAAGGCGACGTGAAAAAAATATTGAACTTATCCCAAAACCTATGTTGGGATATGTAAGTTATGAGATATGGTCAAATGTATGTTATTTAAGTATTATCTACATGTTTAACCGCTTAGCTCTTAAATCAGGTGGTTCAATAGATAAGTATGCGCAATAATCCACCAAGACTAGAAATGATAAATTGGAAAATAACACGATAATAATAGAGAAGAAATATACATTAATGTATGGTCAAATTATTTAAAAGTGTTCTCTCAAACTCACTTTGTTGCTCTCAAGGTGTCTTGGCTCTAACTTTGCTTATGCCAACTTTCTAGTTCCAACTTAGGCCCCGTTGTCCTATTATAACTTTGTCTCCTTTGAATGGAGGGTGTAGAGCATTTCTATGATCCTATCCTAGGTTGATATCAATTTTCTCAATTCCTACTAAATATGTACTGCAATGATCTCTCTCTATAATGCTGTGAAATGTTCTCTTCGTGGAGCTCTCTAGAATATGATCTTCAAACATTCCTCCCTAACATCCTAGAGAGTTCCTTTAAGATTCCTTCAACGTAAATCTAGATACTTAGTGTTCTCTGCAACTATTTTACGTGTTTGTTAGATAAGTGTTTCAGTTATTCAGTACTAGATACCGGATTTATACACTGGATATCGGATTGGCGCATACTGGATATCGGATTGGTGCATACCGTATATGCAGTGAATTTAAACACTGAATTTCCACATACCGTTTTTACATATAATTTTGAATATAACAGATTTAATAATTTAGCAGATTCAATGATTTTGTAATTAAAATAAGATCTAACATGTAATTTCAAGGAAACTGCAAAATATCAATATGCAAAAACGA
>CAIGRK010235156.1:0-12862 GCA_903798315.1 Fraxinus greggii | reverse complement strand
CCTCCAATTTTGGGCCTGAGGCGCAGCCCTCATCCGCTTCGCCTCAGGACCGGCCCTGCCCACACAACACCCAAAAAATCTATGAATAATGGAAATCGAAGTCGAAAGGTTAGGTAGATGAAAAATCAATCGCGTGCTCTCATTTTCATACAACCTTAACACGGTGGAGATCAACTCGTTGATGGTAGCCTCCGGCACCATCACTACTTGCACGGCGTTGAAGCTCCTCTGTACCGTTACATTAATCAACAACTTTGTGAGCTCAAGTTTTCCACGCCACATCGTCAGAGAATTTGCACCGACTCTTTTCTCTACAAACAATTTCGGTGCCGATCCACGCCACCCACACAACACCCAAAAAATCTTTAACCTCCTCTGTCCACACACTCTCACTCTCTTTCTATTCTACCTCTTTATCTATAGACACATCCGACAACTGTCACCAGAAGTCATCTACTGTCTTTCCCTCTCATAACCGGTTGTGTATCTGCAGACAAGGACTCCTCTGGTACATTGTTGCTTGGAGCGTTTTCAACCACGCATTTCATTTTGGAAGTTTCAGAAGCATGGTCACTATTACCATTTTGCGTGCAATATTTGACTTTGCTTGTGGTGCTGGTGCTACTGGTGGCTATGTTGTGGTAGGTTGAGGTGTATAGTCCTGTGTGAGTGGTAGTGCTGTGGTGGCGATGTGGGTGGTTGTACTTGGTGGTGGTGGTACTACGGGTGGATGTATAGATCCGCACGATGGTGGTAGTGGAGGTACAGATCTGCATGGTGATGGTGGCAGCAGCGTTTGGGTACAAATTTGCATGGGGTGTGCGATGTACAGATATTTATGGTGGTAGTAGTGAAGTGACAACGATGTTTTAGATGTTGGTGAGGTGGAGTGGGTACGATGAAGAGCGATTGTGGTCAATTATTGGTATTGTGACAAATAAAATGAATAATTTGTGATTAAAAAATAATGTGACTTAAGAAATGTGTGATTTATCACTGAATTTATAATTGTGACCTACAATTTGTATTATTGTAACTGTAATTTTGTGCGATTTGTAACTAGTACTTGACTGTGACCATAAATTATTAATTATTTTGATCTTCACATATTTAATTAATTAATGAGTCGCAAAATTGTAACCAGGTGACACGTTTGTGACCAATTGAGTAACCACCTGATTTTTGAAGAGACAAATATCTGTAGTTGGAGCTAACAACAATGTTATGAAAACTAGCCTGGCTCGACCGGTTCAACCGGCAAAATTGGGAACCGGCTCCATATCCGGGCCAGTTACATGGGAAAAACCATAGTTTAGAAACCCGTCATAAAAATCGGCCACCCTGCTGGTTTAAGGAGACCCGCTTGAACTGGTCCCGAGTTCAGACGGTTTTTAAGAATAAATTTTAATATAAAAAAATTATTTATTCAACTCAATTAGTGGTCCAATTCACCAACTCAGCCCTTTCATAGACTTTCTCGTCTCTCCCACTTGTTGAGTTATGCGGGAATAAAAACATTGATCGAACTTCTTCATGTCTATCATTTTGGAAAACTTTTCTTTGATTCTTATTTTTTTGAAGGGATATTAATAGGGATTCTTTGAGTATATGTTGTAACAAATTCTTTGATTCTTATATTTTGAATTTTTTTCTCCTTATTGCTATAATTTGTGGATGTATTTCGTAATTTCCTTGATAAGCGGGATTGGTGTCTTTTTATTTTTATTATTAAACTGGTCAAACATATGCTTTTATCCCGACACTTCATAAAATCTATAACTAATACATGAATAATACTACTCAACCCTATTGCTACTTAGCACCAGTCAAAGGTTCAACCAAGATTCCACGAGTCGAACTAGACGTCAAAAATATTGTAACACGCACATCAATTTGATTAATATCAGTTAAACCAACTTGTGAAAACTTAAGTATATTAGAAAAAAGTGATCTCTATTTATTTATATGCAAACATGTATTTTTCACAAAATACTATTATTTATTTTACACACACCACTCGAGCTTGTTTTTACTACATATTCTAGTGAAAAGTAGCTTCAAATACAAAATATATATATGTATCTCGTCTAGATTTGTTTTTATTTATTTTCACATCTTCATCTCCACTTCGTAAAAACTACGAGATCACCTCTCACCAGGTGAAGCTGATGGACTCAAAATGAAGATTATCTGCCGAACCAGAAGAGCATATGGCTGCAACATCATGCCTCATTTTTTTAGGGCCACTAACAAGTACACCAATGTTTGATCCTTTGCTCTCCATCAATATTCCTACAAAATTTCCCATATCAAATTTAATCACATTTCAATAGAAAGAAGAGATGGTAAAACATTGATGGGATATTTTTGTAGTTTTTGAAAATTAAGTTCGTACGAGAATAATAGTCAGTTACATCACGGGGTGTAAGTAGAAGTTGCTCTACTAATAATAATAATAAATAAAAAAAATTGAAAGAAATTTGAAGTTGCTTACTCTGGAGGTCAGGCCTGTGACCATAATGCACATTGATAGATTTGATTACAGATTGCTCAGGAAGGCTTTCCAATTCTCTCCCATCTTCACCAAATGAAGGTCTACCAGTTACTGATTCTTCCGTGTCGAGAATCTGCTTGGCTTCGCTGGAATTCCGTTTCTTGTTCCACAGAAACGCACCGGTGGCCGTTAAAACAATCGAAGAACATATGAAAAGCACGTTCATCAAAGCCTTCTTGGGATAAGAATAGAGCTTATTGGTGTTTTGATCAATAGGGTAAATGACATATTGAGTGAAAACTCCAAGAAGAATGAGAAAAACAACAAAAGATGATGAAATTATTGCACATAGCCAAAGCCAACTGTTGGGACCTAAAGTGGGGTATATGGGTGCATCAGATGGATTAGGCCTGAAAAATACAGTTTGTGGGGTCTGTGGTTTGTCTTTCGGATGCCCTTTTTCTCTTGTTATATAGGCCTCAATTTGAAGGTCTAAATTGGAGCAAGATTCTGATGAGGCAATGCCAGAAATTGGGAGAATTAGGTCTAACATGGAGAGGTGTGAAGAATTCTTGAATACAGTTATGAGTTTGATTTTGGGAATCTTATGGGATTGAGTTGTGGAAGTGATGTAGATTAGCTGTCTGATTATTGATATGAAAGGGGTGATTCCACTTCCACCACTGACCATCACCAGCATGTCATGCCTGCAACCATTTGAATTTCATCGCCGTTAGTCCAGCACGCACATCAATTACGCACGCGCGTGTACATGCATATACATATACATATGTTAGTGTATAAAACTTAGATTATTAGAGATGATTTTACTCATATTTTATCTTCGACGCGCTTGATAATAATAAGGGTCAAAAGTTCGACCAATATTCCATGAGAGTCGAACTAGAGGTAGAAAATAATGCGAGAGAGAGAGAGAGAGAGAGAGAGAGAGGAATTTCATTAATCTCCAAAAGTTAAGGCATTATGACATAATGATATGTCAAGACTAAATTGCTCTTCAACCCAAAGAAGAGTTGGTCAGTCTGATACGGTTTTAATAATATTAGTTAAACCAACTCATATGAAAAATTAAGCCATTAGAAAGAAGAGTTGTAGGATCCGTAATTTACGGCCCACTTATTATCACAAATTCTGTGGAACCTACAACTTATAGTTAATTGGTCAGTCTGATACCGGGTTTAATAATATTTGTTATAGGAGAAGGAAGGCTTTTATGGAAAACATTGTTGCAGTATGCATAATTCGGCGTTTGGAGACAAATCTTATCGATTAGTTCTTGAGTAGGATTATAACTCAAGGATGGTTGAACAAAGGAGAATTTGGTTAACCATGCACAAAGAATCGAGATATAATAAGTGCAATCCATTTATTTTCCCTCTAGGAAAATTTGAGAGAGAGAGAGAGAGAGAGAGAGAGAGATTAGATGAGATGAGATGAGAATACCTGTATTTTATTGTCTATGTCTCAATTGAACGAGATGAGCCATACTCATCTTGAGTATTTAACCAAAAATAAAAAATAAATCCCTTTTCGTCTAGTACATAATATGCCAAGATTGTCTTGTTGTTAGTTATCTGATTGTCAAGATTTGTTTTTTCGTTCTCCTGATTTGTGTGGGATTTTTTGATTTCCTAATTTTCATGATATCTGGGGTTGATGTCTTTACTTACCAAATTGTTATGAGTTGTGCGATTGAAAAGATTGCATTAGTATTTATTCTTTCAATCGACATAATTTGAGATTGAGAAATTCAATATTGATTGTGGTGAGATTGCTAAAATCACCTTCCTCTTTACATTTCATGTTTGGCAAAATTAAAAATTTTTGGTTCTTCAAACATATTTTTTATACACAGAGAGCATAGGATCCACAAGGCCAAAGGTAATATTCATTTATTATCTATACATTTCATAAGATCCACAACTTTTAAATGCTTAAAGAATAACACTACTAGTGTTAAGCACCAATTTAGGTGTCAACTACATTGCATTAAATGATGGATTCACTTATTATAATGCCACATGATTCAATTAATTGAATTTATCAAGTGTGGTCATATAGACTGGTTCTAGATAACATTATTCATGCTTTAAAGCACTTCTAAACATTAGATATGGAAAGGAGATAAAAAGAAATGAAGTTATCCCAATGCTACCCCGCGTGTTGTTCTAGTAGGTTGGTCCATCGACATGCATATAATTAACTACCACTAGGTCCAAGATGTAATTGTCAACTCACTTTACTAAAAGGTGGAAGACAAATGAAAGCTTGACCGATCGACCTCTTGTTGATGGTAGATCGACTTTCCTACCCCCATTGGTCAAGGATTCATCACAGACAATTGCCAGGTTTCAAAGTCTTACATGTCGATTTCGACCAAAATTTTTATACCCAGCCTGGACATTCAGTTAGGGGTCAAAGGCATTCGAGCGCAGCATGTAAACTAACCTGAGAAAATTTGTAGATGCAGGTCCATAGGGTCCTTCTACTGAAACTTCAAGACGACGATTAGTCGAAGAAGAAGGAGATGAAATCAAATCATAGAGATTTTTAGTCCAATTTCCATCGCATTTGATGACAACACTAATCCTCTCTTGTTCCAAATTACTGTTCGAAGTAACAGTGAAAGGATGCCACTGCAGCTTTGAAATGCTGGGAACATTTATGAACATTATGCTTGTTGGACTATAATTCAAAGCTGCAAGAGAAAATTTAGCAATTCAATAGTAAATAACTCATTAGATTTTAAAGTAGCTATTTAAGCGCAAAGGTGAGGACATAAAAATGAGTTTTCGAAAACTTTCCTATGGTATGGACTTTGGAATTATGAGGAAGCGTTTCTTTTTGGGGGAACGAATGAAAGGTTGTCAAAGGAGACTCGTATAATTATTTTCTGTGTAAAATGAGTATTCAACGATTTAATATGAGAATATATAAATGAAGGATAACCTAAGAATGTTTGGCGATGTCTAATAAAGTTCACTTATAAGGATATAACTTTTGAATATTTTATTAAGCTGAGTAAATAATAAGATAGATAGGTCGAGAGTGAGCATCATTTAGGTTCAAAAAAAGTAAAATTTAGAAAAACTTGACGGGGCTATACGTGGGGCCGTGTCCCTGAAGGCCGAAATAGGTCGAACCCTAAAGGCCATGTTCACGTGGTTTGTCATACATAATGCTATAGGTACGATATAATTGCAATAGACTTATTTAACATACATCGTGTACCATATATGGTTGTTTTTTGTTGATATGTAAATCATACCTCGACTCTTGGAGAAATTCAATTCAACAGTTTCACATGAAAGAACACGAGCAGATATAAGTCGAACTTTCTGTCTCGACTGTAAGAATCTCAAGTAGCGGTCGATGATGAAAAGATAAAAACCAGGGAGCATAATGCAGGCAAAACCAATGCCAATATGTAGAATGAAGAAAACCATGAAGGGAATGTAGAGATAATGAGTGTAGAAGAAGAGCTCAAACATTTTTCTTCTTATATTTGGGTATGTTGTCATCCACAAGGCCAGTCCACATAACAACCCTAATTCTCCAGCTACATTTGCTACATAATGTTGATCCCATTTGAGCATCTGCATAAATCCATAACAAGAAGTTAGAGAAGTGTGTATCTGCGTGCATGCGTGTACACGAGTCGTGTATACATTTATAGATAAAAAAAAAAAAACATATCTAGGGTTGCTTTTTATTGACCTATCAAGAATCACACTGCTTAAGTCGATTATAAAGCTTTACGAAGATTTTAATATAACAAGTACAAATTAAAATTGCGAAAGTTCTTCATTATTATTCATCCATCCTTCAATTAGGGATGGTAACGGGACAAGTATGAGATGGGTCGGCCATTCCCACCCCCGTCTCATCAGGTATTTTTGTTACATTGCTCCGTTACCATCCCTAATTGAAGAGGACTTTACAAAGTGTGAAATAAAAAAAATTAGATTCACAAAAAGACCATTTTCTGCAGTAAGTTCCCAGCTTAAAGAAATTAAAATAAAAGTTCAATCTTTTCATTTTGGGTCGAGCACAAAGATAATTACACTACTCCGATTACTTTCTCATAACCAATTATAAGGGAAAAAAATACGAATTTTCAACAGTTATTATGTGACAATGGCATCATTTCTTATTTAATACTATATTTTTAAGACTTTCAATATTTTATTTTTCAAAAATCTCATTACATTGAAGCACGTAACCAAAGACAACCAATGAGGTAAGATATAACCAATCAATCATTTCTACAGTATGTTCCACTAAGACAGCAAACGACTTAAGTTTATGTACCACTTTATTTTCCTTTCGAATAATAAAGTGACATAAATCACAACTCGTGTTCAACAAATCAAATATATTGAAGAAAAATGAAAAAAACATCATTCAATATTTTGTTCAGACAAGTCATAGTCCAATTGGTATAATTGGAGCACTCATTATGGCCCACAAAAATTGTTTGAAAAATGAGCCAATTCGTGAACCTAACTTGATTGATTAATGGCCATGATTTCATGGTCCCAAACTGAGGAAATTCCATGATGAACCAAAAGGACTAACGACAATGAAAAAATGTTCTCTAAATCAACCTTTATTGATGCCACTAAGGGCCTTTTTTTTTTTTTTTGGACACTTTGGTTTGTCACTCTTCTACGTGTGTTAAGATTCTCCAAGTGGGCTCTTCTTGAATAGAGAAATTGGATACCCTATTTGACTTCCTAAATTAGTGGGCATGCGTGTCAATGACGATCGTTATAGATCACACAACACGTATTCGTTAAATGACAATAATGTTTATTTTGTGTGCATAGAGTCAAAAAAAAAATTACTTGTTTATCTTTAATGGAAATGTTGCGTAGTTCAGAATTGACATTTAGATATAACTAAAAGAGAAACGCAGTTAAATCTTAAATTCAAAGTCTAGCCATTATTCATTCATAAATAACATCATAAGTTTTCAAAAAGTCTAAATTTTACCTATTTAAAACTTTCGGGAAAAAAAAAATTGGATTAAAAAAATGACCACCTTCGGGATGTCCCACTTTAAATATAATGAATTCAAATGAAACGACTCACCCATTCATGTGATTTTCTTTGTGTTTTTCACTCTTTTCAAATCCGAGTATCATTAGGTAAGTTTACTAAGTTGGGATAAAGTGATTTCCTTTGATTTTCACCATAATTAGGTAGTGACATTAAAGTTTTCAATCTAAATTTGATTAAGTAACCATTGAACCATCATGATTAAAAGTTAATATCAAATCCTTTATATCGGTGTTTCACGTGTTGCCTTATGATTTTTCTTGTGAAATAATGATCTTAAAAACTGGGAGGTAGTAGTTTGGACATCGAATTTTTATCATCACTAAAAGCAGCTTCGTCTCACCAAAATGATGTTGTCTAGTGATATAAAAAAAATCCCGTTTATTTATTTATTTTTTAATGAAAAGACCGTTATACCCAACAAATTTAGAGTCTGCTAAATATAATCGTCACTTTGTTCAGTTCCTTATTATATCCATTCCTCCGTTTTCTTCTAACGCGTTCTAGTTTGATATACAAACATGCTCCAAATATCTAAGTCGTCATTTGAGTAGTTTATTTTAAACAGGTGACCATCCACTTATTAGCATATTTTTCATTTAATTTGTATCTCAGGGGAGAAATTTGTACCTCAGATAATCTATGAGTAAGAGTCCAGTAGACAATATAAAGGGAACCATGAATAGTAAAGAGTGTCATGGCCATGTTTCCAAGCCACATGTGATACTTGATGCTACCCTCAGAAGTTAACCCCAACATGGGCAAGATGGATGAGCCTCTTGTCACTGGATAGAATAGAAATGTTAAACATACATTCCCTGCTAGGCCAAACACTATGGCCACTCTATCGAACTTGGTTTGCCACCTGCCAAAAATGACACGGAAATTTTATGTGAATCGAATTTAAAGAAAAGATACCATACAAAGATATAGGACCCGAAAGGAAGACAAGCAAAATCATTTGCACTTTTGCTTTGTGTCGTGAAGAGTAGAGAACCTTAACCAGTAAATCAAATGTGCGAAAAAATATATGATATGAAGGGGTACAAGCAAAGAAAATTTTCTTACACTTGCTCGCGTCGTTGCATTTGGAGTAGAGGAACTTGCTTAAACAAGTATCTCACATAGTATGAGAAATACCAAACATCAAGAGCAATGAACATAGTGAATAAAGCTAGCTCAGTCAATGTAACAATACCGAGCCCCTTAACGATCATTGGTCGCTTCAAGAACCCCAATTTGTGAGCCGCCTTTTTGCTGTTCATTTGAAGATCATATATCAAAAAGTTGAAGTTAAGCAGAGAAAAACGCAAAAAAATGGTAATCTTGATTCAATAAAAGTTTTTTCCTCATGATATTCCCTACCTTCCTATGTTAGTGTCACTAGTTCTTTTCTTTCCCAAATGCAGATATATACAGCCCACAGCAGCAATGAATAAAATTGGGAAAGTGAAATCCAGCATTATTGGACCTGCAAGGTAGAGATTCTTGAAGACATAGATAAATATTTATTATGATCTCTGATGAAAACTAACAAAAACTATAGGTGCATCTGGTCTCTGATGAAATTGATCTTATGCACAAGGAGGCGTCTTGAACCAAGATTTTGCAACCAAAGGTTGGACTGAAAAACAGTTCTTACCTTGTATTCCAAAGAAAGTTGAATTTGTATCAGCCAGAATATGTGGAAGCCATTTATCATAATACGTATCAGTTGGCATAATGATCCACATCATAATATTCCCAAGAAAAACCAGAAGGGCAAGCACCAAAAGTGCTCCTTGCACACCACTGATTACTGTAGAGGAAGCCATTAATCTTTTTGCCTTGAATCTCCTCTCTGTCGAAGGAAATTTGTTAAGACTTAAATTCAAAATTCTTTGAGGGGTTGTATGTATATATAACTTGGTTTTGCAGTGTGTGTACTGTTTGTGACTTGAAAATGTTATTATAACCACTAAAGGGATTGATGACCACAACCCATCTGTCTCCAATCTTATTGAGTACATTTCTTTCTTTCTTTCTTTTTATTTTTTCTTCTAGTCGTTTCTTTTTCCTTATATGCTATGACAAGCGTACAATACTACATGCGAACAATCGTTTAATTTTCTATCGATTGGTAAGAATTATCGAAAACTAGGCAACGAGATCAATTTACCGGAATCGAGAATTAGATAAAAAAAAAATTAAACGAACTCAGTTTTTATTCGGTAACCAATAATTGTGTTGTTTTAACAATACAGCGTGTAGTCTTAACGAGCTAATTCTGAAAGTAAAATCTTAGATTTGATAAACTAACAAAAATAGACAATACTGCAACAATTTTTAGAAAGAAATATAAAATCTTAAATTTTTGGAAAATTAGTAATATGTTTATATGATCTCCTAAATGGTGGAATTTGCTGTAAATAACGAGAGCTCAGGGTCTCGTGAGTGTTTTCCACAAGACCACATTCTCATGAAAAGTAGGTGAATGTGAATCCAAATCTAACTTCACTGGCCGATAATTGTACCGTTGATCAAGAATCAGTGTTTGTTTGGAAGAGATGATCTAAAGTGATATATGAATTTTTTTTTTTTTTTTGAAAAATGAGTTATTAAAAAGTAGAACAAAGTTATGAGTCACGTGCAAAATTATTTTATTAGGAGAATGAGTGATTGAAAATTATTATTTTTTTTCAAAAAATGATTTTCTAATAAGTGTAATAAACACAAATTTGCTTGGAGCCTTAGGATGGTCCCCAAATAAACTTGTAATCTAACTCGTGTTTTGGTCGCACATTGTGTGCTAAATTTCTTAACCTATTTTCATTATGACGTACTCTTAGATAAATATTTAAATTCGCTCTCCTTTTAGTGGAAAAAAATGTAGACTAATGTGTCATCCACCGTAAACCTTTCCTCTCTCTCTCTCTCTCTCTCTCTCTCTCTCTCTCTCTCTCTCTGAAAAGCTTTATATGACCTAGACATGTATACTTGTTGCATTGAATCAAAGAAAAAACCAACGTGGTATGAAGAAAAATGTTATGAGTTCAAGTTTTTCAATTTATGAAAACTCTGACGTTTAATAGAAAAATAAATTTGACTTATATGTAAAGATACTATTGAAGTCCCTTTTGGCAGAGTAGCAGCCTAGAAACCATAAACAGATTACATAGTAGTTAGGCAGCAATTTTTCAAAGATTGGTTGGTTTGGTATATGATGTTTGAATGTCATATTTCAGCCTAGGAACATGTTTCTTGAAGTGGACTGTCACTCCAACTATATAGAAACACCTACACACTGTATAACGTGTGACTGCATTCTTTGGAAACTTGTTGTCATATTACAAAATTTTCAACCCAAGCGTACTTCTAAGGCAATCAAAATCTCTCTCGCAAAACAAAAATTTCGATTTTAATGCGTGTTTTTTTCTAAATAATTTCTCAAAATTTTCCGGCGGTGTCTTTGAAACAAGTATGGATTACATTGCTTGGCAGGTGTGAATGAGCTTTATGGTGTTCTATCTTAAACACCATTTGAATAATTTTAGAACCGAAAGAAGAATCTTCCGTTTATTTATCATTTTTACGAGAAAGGAAGATAACAATCTTCGCATTTGCTGTCATATTTGCAAAGATCAATCTTGTAAAGGATGAGAAATTAGATGAAAAATGGAACAAAAAGCATAAATTTTTCCAATCTCAATGGATTCAATACATTTTTGTGTAGGAAATTCTTAATATCACCAACACTAAATTTCTTGTGCTTGAACAGAATTTCTGCAAATAAAAACATACTTTAAGGTGAAAAAAAAAAAAAAAGGCTTTTTAAGCACTCGCAAGTGTTCGTGTGGACTTGATGTGTGTGTGTGTGCGCGCGCGCGCACATGTGCATTGTGTACTTGACTAGGCTTGCCGGATAGCCTTTTTTACAGACTTCAACTTAAATGTTTAAGCAGTGTGAAAAAACTCAAAGCTAAACCAAACCATTTAAAAACATTTTTACAAACCTAAACCCCTTACGGTTTAGCCCAGTTTTAATGGCGATTTGGCCATATATTTTTCTCTCTGTCCACCTTAGCGTTACTATAAAATATTTTCATACTTTATTAGCGAAAAAATTAGGGGAAAAATTGATATATATATCAACCTGTAAATTTGAATTTCAACAAAACCGAAAAAAAAAACTGACAGAACGACGTCGCTCTTGACCTGAGAGAGTGAAAATCGATCTCTTGTAATGTGAAGTTTTTTAGTTCTGAATGTGTGTGGCATGAAGGCTGAAAATGAAGAGGATTTTGACTTTGGTGTCTCACGTATGATTGGTAATGGAGTTATGAAATTAGGATAACTTAATTTATCGATCTAATTTCTTCATATGCAAAGCGCCTTTTTCACGTTACATGCCTAGACTCGACCTTTTAGATCATTTCGACATTACCTTGTGGCCACATAGCAGCATCATAGAATTCTGGTTGTTAGGGACCAATTTCTTAAAGATAGTGATTTGGAAAATGATATTGCTACTTCATGAAGTGGACTCACTCCAACAACTACACAGAAACATCTAGATCCACCTTGACTTATTATTGCATACTTGGTTATTAGGAAAACACTTTACAAGATTTTCCAACTCTCTGAGCATATATACATAAGGCAATCAAGGCCTCTATCAGAAAAAATGAAAAATTATGATGTTATGCCAGTTCTATGGTAAATAAGTCGCGCGAATTTGGTTTGTGTTTGAAATGTGGACAGTTACATGATCTATAGGTTAGGCGAGAGAACTTAATTGCGTTCTAACTTAAACGTCAATTGAGTATTGTTTATTGATTCAATCGACAAGATGTTACTGGGTCGACTCTCCCATTAGGAGTGACACCTTGCGTCAAGGGTAGATTCCATAAAAATGCTTTGCACGCTTGTTATATTTGGTAATAGTAGATCAAATTGATAGAACCAAGGTAAAATTGTTGTGTTCTAGTCGTGGTATGGTTCTTATAATTAGTTTTAGAATTTTGATAATATTTGGCTAAAGTAGAGTTACTTGTAAAAAGTAACTTTTTGACTTATGAAAAAAAAAATAAGTTAAAGAAATGCCCTCTCTATTTTAACTTGAAAGTAACCAAAGTAACCTTTTCTAAGCTTCTCTCTTTTTGTTTCTCAATCAGACTTGAGGTAGGTAGTCTTGAAGTAAGTTAAATACTAAGAGAAATCATTAATCACTTTTCATTTTTACATAAAAGTCAGATTATTAATCTTTCCACTTCATGATATACTTGCTGTTAGGATATATTCTGTAAT
>CAIGRK010235115.1:0-13976 GCA_903798315.1 Fraxinus greggii | reverse complement strand
AAAATGCCTCTTTTTTTTTTTTTTTTACTTTTTTTTCATTTGTTTGATAAACAGATATAACTAAAAAATAAAATTAATAATAATTTTACAATGAAAGAAATAATTACGACCTAGTAGCATTAGAAGTCCCCATGGTTGCTAGTTGAATTAGGGAGTTAATTGTTCCAATAATCATTGGTCTTATGTCCATGTCTTCGATTGCTCACTGAAATTTAAAATGTCAAGATTTTGCTATTAAAACATTGGACGTTATTCATTAGCTTAACTTCCATTTATAACTTCTAATGGAAGTGGTGACGTGGTTGACGGAATGTACGTTGATGTCACGTTACTATTATCACGTAAAAAATGTCTTTCATTGCCCACCAAACTTTAAAAAAATGTGTTCAATTGCTCATTATACTTTGAAAAATATTTTGATTGCTCACTATATTTTGAAAAACGTTTTCAATTGCTCACTAAACTTTGAAAGTAGTTGAATTTTGACCACTAAACGGCTTCATTTTCATAAATTTAGTGACCAAAATAGGACCACATTCAAAGTCCAGTGAACAATTGAAAACGTTGTTTAAAGTATATTGAGCAATTAAAGGCGTTTTTTTCAAAGTATAGTGAGCAATCGAAAGTTTTTTTTTTTTACATAGACATTATGTTGCCATGTCACCACTTTCGTTAGATGTTATAAACGAAAGTTAAACTAATGAGTAATGTCCAAAATTTGGATAAGTTTAGTGGTCGAATCTTGACATTTTAAACTTCAGTGAACAATCGAAAACATGAACATAAGTTCATTGATTATTGAGACAATTAACTCTGAATTGTGAATTAACTACACATTTTAAATTGAGAAAATTATATAAATGATTTTTTCAACATTATCTTTTCTATCTAAGGATTAATTTGAAAATGTCAGATCTATTCAAGAATCAAGTGATCTAGTAGAGATCTTAGTTTTTTGATTAAACAAGAGTTTACTTGACACCAAATGTATGACTAAGTACAAATTATAGAATTTTATAAGCTATTTATAAAGCAAACACATCATGATTCATGACCCACTGAGATTTAGAAAAACCAAACAGGGGCTTAGTAAAATAATATATTTAGCATTTAGTTTGAAAAATGGAGTTAAGCAATTGTTCTTAATCTTATTTGAATATGTTGCATTTTTATAAGTGAAAATGAGTAATTTTGAAATTAAAGTACTAGTTATAACTATAAGTACCTTGATTATATTTTGAGGTAATAAAATATATTTTATGTTAAAATTTATTCATTTACTTGTAACTTCATTGTCACGGTGGAAAGATGCTCACCAACCAAATGCACCTAAGTTGAGTATTTTTGACAGGTAATAATTTTTTTTGTCTCTGTTTGGTTTTGATAAAAATATGAGGTGAAAAGATGTTAAAAATTGTGAATTTCATGAAATTTGTGATTGAAAATGAGTTTCATAAAAAATGAGTTTTAAGAAATGAAGGTCAAACTTGAACTTAACCTTGCGATTGTTTTTAATACAAGACTTCCGAATAAGATTCCAAGAGGATTTTTAAAATATCGAGCCTTTCAGAAAGACGGAAGTAATCAAATTACTATACAATTGTGAAATAGGACAGATGGGCTCCATAAGGCGGTAGATGGAGTACTGGACGAAGATGGTTCGGAATTGGGACGTATCTGCTTAAATTATTTTCACCAAGTCAATACAAACAGTACACTCCTCTTATAAGTTGGTTTAAGCTACCCACGTTTTGTTGGATTTAATAACCCACGTCCACGTTCCCTAAGGCTACACCATTGTACTCTACAACATTGAAACTTCACGTATCCATATGCGATGGTGACATCATGGATCAAACGCCATCGGTTCAAACTTTTAGTTAATATTTGTCTCAATGCCCTTTTGGCAAGCTGAGCCATCGAATTGTACAATGTAAGGTAACAATCAACTTTTTAAGTCGGTGGATGTTGTAGATTCAAGGCCATTTTATCTCCGATTCATGAACTTCGATCCTCGCTTGTTGACTAACTTTCTAGTTAAGAGGGACGGATGAGATTTTTAAGAAAAAATAATTATTATAAAATTTTAAATCATTGTCTACCTCAATTTTCTAAAATTCATTTAGCTGTAAAATATTTAATAATACTTGAGACTTCCTACTGGTATTAACGTGGTGATGAATTTAATATATATTACTTGACATTAACTATATTATTTGACATTCGATCAATATTGTCACGTAGCATTTTTAAAAGGTTCTCTATTTTGGCTATTTATTTTACTTTTTCAAGAGGTTTTATTAATTTCTTCTCATCTTTTATTTAATATAGTTTAGAGTGTTAAATAAGAATATTTTAGAGTTTGCTCGGAGGAGATTTTTCAGAAGTCATTTTTCCCCAATATCATTTTGAATATTATGTTATGTGATATTTATTAATTTTCATACCTTTAAATCACGCATTCTCAAAGAAATCACTTGAAAAAATCTCTTGTAAACAAATTCTTGGTTCCTTTCTCGCTACCCGAGTTTTCCCCACCAACCTCATTGTTCGCAATTCTATTCCATTGCCATCATGGGCAGATCTACCGTGGCAGCCCCACACACTAAATTTGAAATCCAAAATTTTGTAATAGATTTTTCAAGATTTTAAACTAGTTTTTTCAAAAAAAAAAATAATCCTTATAATTTTCAATTTCGTCTCCACAATTAGAATTTTGTAAAATTTACCTCCACAACTCTACTCTCCTAACTCTATCCCGAATTGACATCCCTAAAACCGAGCCTGTCGATGCATATATGAGTGAAAAGATTATTCATAGCCGACAAAGGAAACTTTTATTTATTGCCACATAAAAATAGTGGCCATTTGTTTTTGTACGTAGACATCGTCTCCATCAAATAGTCAACCACGTCACCGAGGAAAGCCAACTTCGATTTTGTAACTTCTATTCGCATGCATATATTTTTTTGAAGATAAAAGAAAGAAGGTAATAGTTACGTCTTAAAAAACACAAGTGACAAAGTCTATATATTCTTAACAAGAATTACAAAATTAATTACAAAAAAATCTTTTATTATCTTTCAGTATGGATGTTAAGATCGTAGCTTTTTGCAGTGTCAACAAAAAGTTTACGAGTCCCATCCCCAAACAAGTTTATTGGACATTAATGGAGAAAAAGATATCTCCATAATTATTTTACTATCAAATACAATTATATTATTCAAAATAAGGTGAGATAGCTAAATCAATGGTTGTCCTACCATTGACAAATTTAACCATCTAGAAAAAAATGAATAAATTTATTTGACATATTAAGATTGATTGAACAGCATCACACAATATTAAAATTTTACAAGCCTTTATTGCAATACAAACCGATAAGATACAAAATGATCAATCATAATGTTGAGCAATAAACTCATGTTTGGCGATTATTATTTGAAAATTATTTTTCTTATATACTCATTTTTAACCATACATTCACGCAATAAAATATTTTGTACGAAAATTCAAAACTTTTTTCTACTTTTTAACCACATATTCTCCTAAAAATCACTATTCAAAACATTGTTTTACCCAAATAATAGCCATCAAACAAGGGCTAAGATTCAAAGTTATTAAGCCTAATATATTAGTTATAATCTAATGATTATTGTTGACCTCGATTTTTGTAGGGATGCCGTGGCTAACAGATCTCGACTCTTCTCACGTCCATGTAGCTTTTCCTGTACACTTAGACAAATCGTTAGATGCACATGACCTTATTCGATGATGGGAGAGGCGGCCGCGAGGACTCCGAAAATCAAGTCAATCTATTTGTGGGTATGTATTTGGATGTAAGACGTGCTAAAAGTGTGAGCCACCAAGTAAAAAAAGGTTCGGATCCGGGAATGTATAAAGAGTAAAATGAGAGAACAAGTTTATAATTGAAGTGTATAGAATTGCATTATCTTCAAATGATACAATGTGTGAATTTTTATAGTTGAATTGGATAAGTAATAACTGTTGGATGAAGAGGAAAGCGACCTCATCCTAGCGGCCGAAGTGCCTTGTCATAGCGTTAATCGGTAAGTTCTAGGCTCAAATGCATTTAATGTTATGACCGTTTCCAACCTTAGGTTAGACGGATTGGGGCTAGACTTGACACATTGACTTGATAAGATGTCTGCTACAATGAGTTATCACATCAATCATTCATAAAAGATCTTATATGGAAGATTCTCGATTCCGTGCAATGCCTCTACCTGTCTCACCTCGTCGTGAGAGCTTTGACTTTCATATAAGTTTGGCCAAAATTGCCACCAGGGCAAAATGACGTGGAATACAAGCCATGTTAGCTTACTATGTGGCTATCATGTGATCATGATTAGAGCCTCACTAGAAGAGGCGTAACAATTATAGTTTGAGTTATAATAAATGTTACACTCTTTAGGTTTGTTGTAAATAAAACTCTTTGAGATAATCTTTTTTTTTAGCTTTGTTGAATTAACTACTAAGGGTGTCTTAAATTGAGGTTGTGATGAATTTTAGTGAAACTCATTAAAATTTAGTTGTTCTCAATTGAGAGTTTAATGAAATTCAATTAAATTCTTTAAAATTTAGATATCCTCGATAATTAGTGGATTTATGAAAACTTCATTAATAAATGGATTTTAAAAGATTTGGATGAATTTCAAGTTTAAAAATATATATAACCAAATCTTTTGAAATTTCACCGATTTGATGAGATTTTTATGAAATTTGTGGAAATCTATTCAAATTCACGATATTCATTAGGATTTATAATATTTTAAAATTTATCAAAATCTTAGTTGATGACACCCCATACAACTCGTGCGATTCAAGATTAGAGATTGAGGATTGACATTATCTTCAAATTTAGCATTATCCTTTGTATTTTGGTGAGAGGTAGTGCCATAAGTGTTTCTTTTGACTGTATCCAACAATGTTTTGAGAGGTGGAAGATGGTACAAGATCCCAAGTCCCATTTTGATAGGTGCATTCAGCTCATCAGTCATGGTTTACGCCAGTAAGGCAATTAGATAGCTTGGGAGACACATAATGGCTCAATAGAGTTATGCAATGGATGAATTGAAATAACATAGTGGAAAATTTTTGGCCGAGATATCTTTTTCTTGGAATGGGTGACCATTGGATGAGAATTGCTAGGTATTGGAACATTTTGTACTGATGAAGAAGGAGATAGTTGATAGTACGGAACTATGAATGTTAAATGGATTGAGTCGAGCCGCTCGACTCGCCCACTGGTGGGCTTGACTCGCGAGCCAGGGAATTTGGTTTTTGCAAACAGTTATGGATTTTAGGGGATTAAAGTCGTTAGAGGGGAGAACCCTGCTTGATATGAGGCTGAATATTATGGAGATTGTTGTTTTGAAGGAGTGGAAGGCAAAATAAAAGGCATGAGATCTATATGTGACGACGAGTCGGTGGAGAAATGGAATTGTGTTTCGAGAAACCTAACTTGGCAGGAGGTATAGAGTTTATGAGAAAAGATCCATGCAATGATATGCAAAGTAAATGGTCTCAGAACCGAGAAAGACAGAGTGGATTTAGGCTTTAGTTTGGAGAAGTGCATGGCTAGAGCCATGGAAAACATAGGCACCCAAAAATATGAAGTGAGCAATAGCTTTGAAATTTTTTAAAAAGCTTGTGTAAGTAGTTGAAAGGTCTAAGATACGAGCATGCAAACGATTGATTAGGTATAAACTGCAATAACATATGCACATGTCCAAAATGTATATGGAAGTACTTGAAAGGTCTAAGCCAGCATATGAGTCGTATTTAAGGTGAAGTAGAAAAACAAAAATAAATTTGGAGAAGTGATCAATTAGCATTAATTAGAATTGATAACCATCAAGTGGTACAAGACTTGATCCCAAACATCAATAGAGAGGATGTCTAGAGAGCCTCAACCTTTACAATTGAAATACCGAAAAAGAGCCGATGGCTCTTGGTATGATTTATAGAAAGTGTCTCAGCGTCATGAAGATACATCTCTTGATCAACGACATTGTCAAAAAATTACTTGAAGGTGATGGAGGAATCCCATGTTCGAATAGTTGCCACCACCTCTTTGTAAGGAGGGCCAAGACCTCTAATATAGTAAACTAAGAGGCCAGCATTAGTAGGTGGATCACCTAGGACGGATAGTTCATCAGACAAAGTTTTGACTTTGAGGAGAAATTCAGCAATGGGTTGAGTTCCCCTTGTAAGTTGGCACAATTATCTTTAGATGAATAATATTTAGCCTCTGTTTGGGGCTCATTATTTTGGCAAAAGAATGAGAATTCTAGTCGTTGGAGTCAAAGTTGAGCCCCATACAAGACTTGAGAATNTGGCTCGACAACGATGGCTCGACGATGGATGGTTTGGGTTAGATTTTGGGGTGGGGAATGGAGGGCATGTGTGGGGATTGAGGAAGATGATAAATTTTTTTTTTATTTTTTTGGTTTCTTTATTTAGCCTATGTTTGAGGCTCATTATTTTGGACAAAAGAATGAGAATTCTAGCCGATGGAGTGAAAGCTGGGCCCCACACAAAATTTGAGAAATCAACAATTTTCAGATGATTTGATGGTTAACGGCTATACTTCTCATTATTTTGGGCAAATAATTTGCCCCAAACAGGGGCTTAATTGAGATCGTTTTGCAATGATTCTATCGAGGTGGGTCCAAGCTTCATGAGTAACTCATCAAAAGCAATGAGAAGAATAATTGATTCTCATTCATTGAAGCATGGATGGCATGGATAATGAGTTGGTGTTGTCTTCTCAAGATTTGAGGTAATCTTTATCCTTGGCTTGTAGGTGCAACTGTAACTCTTGTGAAGCTTAGAGATTGACAATTTAAATTATCTTCAAGTTTAGCGTTATCTTTGACAGAATGTTGATGAGATTCATCAGTATTTATACGATTGATCTCAGAGTTTAACTACAAAAGAATACACGTCTAAAATGGTACGAAGATAGTAAAAAAACGTCCTTAGACTAGTATTCTTTTTGGGATAATCTAATATCAATGATCAATGATGCAAGGAACTTTGAATTAAAAAAAAATAAAAACTTAAAAAAATTGCCCTCAAGAGCCAAATGTCTAATGAAGTGGTTGACGGCAGCATTAACTCAAAATAGAAGCTTTGAGCGTCTCGTCTCACCAAACCCGCTCACCTACCACGTTTAACCCCTCCTCCTTCCTCCGTTAAGCCCTGCCGTTAAATTTCACTCCGTCAAATCTTCCAACCCCAAACTGTGAGGACCAATTTGCCCACGTTCTCCACCTAACCTGTGCCATCCCGTCTATAAAAACCGTCGCCACCTTTGTCCAATCACCAACACCACTTCCTCTGCCGGGAGCCACCACACGACCACCATTTCTCGATAGCTTACTTCCAATAATGGATCTTCTCCTTCTAGAGAAGACCCTTCTGGGCCTTTTCTTCGCCATTATAGTTGCCGCTGTAGTCTCTAAACTACGTGGCAAGCGCTTCAAGCTCCCTCCGGGACCAATTCCGGTACCGGTTTTCGGTAACTGGCTTCAAGTCGGCGATGATTTGAACCACCGGAATCTCACCGAATACGCCAAAAAATTCGGTGAGATATTCTTGCTCAGAATGGGCCAGCGTAATCTCGTCGTCGTCTCATCACCGGACCTTGCAAAGGACGTTTTGCACACACAGGGAGTTGAATTCGGTTCACGGACACGAAACGTGGTGTTCGATATTTTCACCGGTAAAGGCCAAGACATGGTGTTCACCGTCTACGGCGAGCACTGGCGCAAGATGCGGCGGATCATGACTGTGCCATTTTTCACCAATAAGGTTGTGCAGCAGTACCACCATGGTTGGGAGGCTGAAGTAGCGGCTGTGATTGAGGATGTGAAGAAGAACCCTGAATCCGCGACGAATGGGATTGTTTTAAGGAGAAGATTGCAATTGATGATGTACAATAACATGTACAGAATCATGTTTGATACAAGGTTTGAGAGTGAAGAGGATCCTACTTTTGTGAAGCTCAAATCATTGAATGGTGAAAGGAGTAGATTGGCTCAAAGCTTTGAGTATAATTATGGAGATTTTATTCCCATTTTGAGGCCTTTCTTAAGAGGTTACCTTAAGATCTGCAAGGAGGTTAAGGACAGGAGATTGCAGCTCTTCAAGGACTATTTCGTTGATGAAAGAAAGTAAGTTTTTTTTATTCCTCCTTTTTTCTCTTATTCGTTAATTTCTTGAGATTATACAGTGATTAATGATAAAAAGCAGAATCTATAAACAATTTGTTAAATGGAGAACATAAAGAATAGTCAGAACTCTGCATCTTGCTTTTGATTAGGAATACAAAAGTTAGAACTGTAGCTTTGGATAGGATTGTTGAATACCGAGACTTTTCAAACTTGTTAATCCCTGAATCTCCTATCCATCCAAGAAATGAATTTTGTCTTTGAGCCAAAATCATTTACATAGGCCCTTTTTTTCAGGGATTAAGTAATGTTATTGAAAAAACAATATTTGAGAAAAAGTTTACTAGTGCATCCTTATTTAATTATCAATCATTAGCAGTAAATTATTGTTCGAAGTAGTAAAGAAATTGAATAATTTCATTTTCAATTCTCACGTTCATAAATTATTTGGATGATTTCAAGAAGTATGTATCTTTATATTTGTACAATTTTAAGATTAAGTGAGGAAAATTGGTTTTAATTAAGTAAATTAAATAAGGGTATATTAGTAAATGTACAAAACAAAACATTATCAATAAATTGGGATAATAAAATAAGGAAGGTCGGCATATATAAATGGGACGGATGAAGTATTCTATAGTCGAGCGGTCGACCAAAAAAGCACAGAAGGAACCCTTCCCTTCGAGGGTTTAGAGTTGAAGTACTTTTGGAGTTGGGGTTCATCCGTTCATGTTATGGTCGACCAGAACATAGTATACTATAGTTGAGTGGTCGAACAGAAAAGCACAAACAGAACCCTTTCCCTCTGGAGTTCAGAGTTGTAGTACTTCAGGAGTTGGGGTTAATTGGTTTATGTTATGGTCCTTGCCTACTTCATTTTGGTGAATATGCTCATTTAGTTTGAATGTGAATCTTCACAAGGTATTCAATATTTCAGACAATGACTGATATGACCATTTCAGAACTTCTACTGCAGCTAGAATCATCTTTTGTCCTATGTTTATATTCTTTGGTACCAATATATGAGGACTATTTTCTGGTCTTGTTTAAGGTTTTTGTTTGTAGGACACTTGTCTTTTGTTCTTTGTTCGAGTGATTGAAAACCGTACATCCAAATGTGGACACAGATTGGCAATGAAATAAAGAGAGTTAAATTCGCAAAATACCGCTCCTCAATTTTAACGTCTCGTTTTTATTTGACAGGAAGCTCGCAAGCACAAAGCCAATGGACAACAACAGTCTGAAATGCGCCATTGATCACATCCTTGAAGCTCAGCAAAAGGGTGAGATCAATGAGGATAATGTCCTTTACATTGTTGAGAACATCAATGTTGCTGGTACGTCTCTAGTTTATTTGGATTTCTTTCTTTTTTATTCTATGACCTTAGTCCTATTCCTATTTCGACCCCTCTGAAATATTAGTAGTCACGCGCTATTAAATTTTGACCGAAATTGGTGTTTGGAGAATGATTGTGTGGTTAAATCATGTGGTTGGAGTAGGGGGGCAATAGTCGAGCCGGCCCTTACATACCCTTGGCTCGTGGGCCTCATGGGTCGAGCCATGGGGTATAAGAGATGAGGTTGGTATAGCTACTAGAGAGGTTATGGTTGAAATTTTGATTGAAGCGTCATAATATGTTATATGCACCACTGATGTGGACGTGATGATGACTTAAATGTTAATCTTGGTGTAATGGAGTGGAAATCAATTTTGATTGAAGGGTCGTAATGTTTTATATTAGGCTATTGATTTGGACGTGATGATAACTTGAATTATATGTTTAGTGGGATGGACTTGACAATAATTGCAAATAAAGAAAAGGTTGAATCTCGATTTTTGTTTTGTCTACCGATATCTAGAATCGTTTCCAAACATGTGGTGTTTTCGTCTTAGTGACTGTTTTTGGGATCTAAAGCTTATTGTGATTGTATTTTAATATTTTGTTGATACAAGAAACGTTCTTTGACATAAAAGAAATCCGCAATTAAATATTGGTATAGTTATAATTTTCCTCCTCCACGTGGCATTCTCTAGATCCATGAAACCTATAGGGGGATAAAATAAAGTCGTGAGCGTATTTCTTTCTTTCGGAGAAATAGATGCGTGCGTGATTTGCTTTGCTAATAGTTACATACAAGTTTCTTGTATACGCTTTGGTTACCAAAATGAATATTTTTTTATTTGTATTTCTGCGCAAATTGTGCTGTTGATTTTAAATAATCAAAATAAAAAATTTGGTAGGTAGGCTGCCATCACATGATCTGTATTCTTCTAAATTATGGCATCACTGGCCACCACCCACAACTTGCTCACCTACCTAACCCACATTTGATTTGACAATCATGATACATGTACATCATTATTTATATTATTTCTTACATTGTGGCACGTGACGATACATGATTGGACAGTTTTAAAAAAAATACACACTTTCCCGTCGAACACTTTTTGAAATACAATGGAATGTAGACAAAGATGTACACAATGGAATGTACATTCAGCATAATTCTTGATTTGATTGCCATGACGGTCCCACTACTCTGCAGAGCATGTTTGGCTAAGCCCTTGTTTGAGCCCACTTCTTCTTCTACCTTTTTTACTCATTTTTTTACATTAATCATTTTCAACCACACATTCTCCAAATAAAATAATATTACAAACAATTCTAAAATTTTTCATCACTTTTTCACCACACATTCTCCCATCAATCACTATTCAAAAGCTTCTCCAATAAAAATGGGGGTCANGCCCTTGTTTGAGCCCACTTCTTCTTCTACCTTTTTTACTCATTTTTTTACAGTAATCATTTTCAACCACACATTCTCCAACTAAAATAATATTACACACAAATCTAAAACTTTTCATCACTTTTTCACCACACATTCTCTCATCGATCACTATTCAAAAACAACTTCTCCAATTAAAATGGGGGCCAAACATTAGAAAAAAGCATTAAGTATTTTTCGTAAGTAAAGACTTATTTTAAAAGATGTAAGTTTTTGAAATTAAGTTGTTTGTACAGGGTGTACAAGCTTTACAGATGAGTAGGTGGCAGTTTTGTAACGGTTGGATTAACTATGTTTTTGGTGAAAGATGATGTGGGATGTTGCCAAGTGTAAATTAAGTGATAAAACGTGTTGTACGTGTAGAAAGTTTTTAAGCTTAGCCGAGCATGGTCAAACATAGGATGGAGATCTTTGTGCTTCTTGTTTAGATTAGGTTTGGTGTGGTTCTCGCGGTAAAAGAGAGAGATTCTATTTTATTACACAAAAAACTGACCAAGTCTAGTTGATTTGATACTCAACTTACTATTTAATTGTTTACTGATGTGATGTATTTTTCATGGCAGCAATTGAAACAACGTTATGGTCAATTGAGTGGGGTATTGCAGAATTAGTCAACCACCCGAAGATCCAGAAGAAACTCCGTGATGAGATCGAAACCGTGCTCGGACCAGGAGTGCAAGTCACAGAACCCGACACCCAAAAACTCCCATACCTTCAGGCCGTGGTTAAAGAAACCCTCCGTCTCCGGATGGCTATTCCTCTTCTGGTCCCCCACATGAACCTCCACGACGCCAAACTTGGAGGATACGATATTCCTGCCGAAAGCAAGATCTTGGTCAATGCTTGGTGGCTAGCTAACAATCCCGATCACTGGAAGAATCCCGAGGAATTCAGGCCAGAGAGATTCTTGGAAGAGGATTCGAAAGTTGAGGCCAATGGGAATGACTTCCGGTATCTCCCATTTGGCGTCGGTAGGAGGAGCTGCCCTGGAATCATACTTGCATTGCCAATTCTTGGCATTACTTTGGGACGTTTGGTGCAGAATTTCGAGCTGTTGCCTCCTCCCGGGCAGTCAAAGATAGACACCAGTGAGAAAGGAGGCCAATTCAGTCTGCACATTTTGAAGCATTCCACCATTGTGCTAAAGCCAAGATCCTTTTAAAATTTCTGTTGTGAAAAAAAAGAAGATAATGATTTCTGAATGGGTTCTGTGTTTTTAATTATTTTGGCCATAGCTATATGAATATTTGGATTTTCCAGTAACATTCTCTTCTACACTCTTGATACTTGGTTTGTAGCTCCGTCGAAGCTTGATAATTGGTTGAAAGAAAGTTGCTGATTAATTGGCCAAAATGGTTGAATATTGTATTATTACTCTCTCCTATTATGACGTAAGTAGACTTTTCATCAATTCTTCTACTTTTATTTTGATATTTGGGTCTGAATATTTTTGTATCTGCGTTTTGCCAACTAGCTTTGTATAATTTAGTAAACACTACATTTCTCGAATTTTCTTGTTCATATTTCTAATCAAAATTCATTATCTGGTAAATTTATTTCAAGTTGAATTCAAAAATTGTTTGAACCAAAATCAATATAAGAGTGGGACCCGAAACTTATTAAGAAAAACAAGTGGGGGCATGGAAAGTCCGTGAAATCCATGGTAGTGTCGATTTTGTCTCCACAATTCCTTATAAAATAGTAACTCTTTTACCAATCATAATGAGCATTTTCAGTTCTAGGAAAAAAACATCCTTTTCAAGTTGGGAATTCACAAATTTTGTGGACAAAAAGCAACACAAATGTGGTCCAAATTTATGTGACTTCAAAATTACTCGGTCCACAAAATTTATGGATTTACAAGATATCATCTTAACGTGCTGAATATCTGTCAGGTTGATCCGCCTGACAAACTCACACATATATGTCAAAGTGTTCATTTGTTGAAGGTACTCTTCATCGCCCTATCAAAATGAAAGATTTTTCATATACATATACCATTTAAGAAAAATTTGAAAATAACATACCTTTCATTTCTCGATCTTTCAACTACTTTAGAGCCTACTTTGACTTTTCATGTTATATGGTTTTAAGTCCAACCTAAACTCAATCTGATATGTTCAATTTGACAATAATTCAAACCGAAACAAATCAATTGACGGTTGAAACTCAATCCAACCCAAATCGATCAAACTTGGGTTGAGTTGATCGGTTTGGACTCGAGTACAATTCAAGTTGAACCCACTTATTCTTTTGTTGGACAATTTTTTTATGGGTCCAATGATTGAGAATCTTTTTTTGAATTTGACCGATTGTTTTATAGTTTAAAACATTAAAATTTTGATCAATTTCAATTACATTAAAAAAGTGATTTAAAAGGCCTTAAGTGAATTGAGATTAGTTCAATGATCCGAGACACGAGTAGCAATGAGAGGTAAAAGAGCAAGAGGTAGATGAGAAATTTGATTATTAGGTTTTAGATTTTTAGTACTATTTTTTAATTTTTTAGATTGTGCTAGATTTTATTGGGTTTAAGGATAACTTGATCCCGACTTAAATTTTGATTTCCTAACTCGAACTCAATCCAATTGAACTCAAATATCAAACTATTGTTTTGTGTTGGGTCGAGCGATTTGGCTGGCTCAAATTGATTTTTGTCCAGGCCTAATCACGAATCTGTAACCATATTATAACCGTACAATTCCATTTTGGAGCTTTTATCAATGAGATTTTTTCACAAACAGGTCCACCACTGAGCGTATCAACACCATATATTGATATTTAAATGATACTACGTAAGTAATGTTCAAAAGAAAAAATTTCATAGAAGAAATGCTGTAATAGAAAAATACTAGATGAGAAATAATGAAATAAAGAAATTCAACTTATTTTTTAAAATAACCAAATTAAAAAAATTCTGATTAATAGAGATACTGAAAGCGATTCACTTCTTGACTTAGCTTCTATAAATTAAAATCAAAATTCATTTTG
>CAIGRK010235057.1:0-12637 GCA_903798315.1 Fraxinus greggii | reverse complement strand
ATTTCGTAGAATCCACAATTTATAGGCATTATCAAACATGAGACTTTGTGAGGGTTACATATGAAGACTCCATGGAGATTTGGGTTGGGGTGGGGTGGGGTGGGGGGGAGATTGATTGAGCACCTGTCAACTTGCTTTTTAAGATTAGGGCTAAAATCTTACTCGAATAATAGATCGAGGACCAACGACATAATATTCCCATTATACAATGACGCCCAGCAAAGAAACAAAAACTAGTAGCTCATGGCACGTCACGTCTATAAACATACATACAAGTATACATATACAAACACGCACATGTCAAAAAAGTTCGACGGCTCGACGGCCCAAAAAAAGCCCGAGTTGGGCCGGCTCGTGGCTCTGTGGCATCGAGCCCGCTCAAGCCGAGCCCCTTTCTGGGGCGTCAGCTCCAGCTTAAGCTAGCTCAGATTCGTCACCGGCCTGTGTCATGCAGGGCTTTTTTTGTTTAGTTTAGATGTAATTTTTTTATATATTAGTATTTAATTATTATTTATAATACATATAAATTACACAAATTTTAAATATATTATAAAAAATTATAGATTTATAACGAATTTTATATATATAAAAAAAAACACAAGCCGGCTCGAAAAGCTCGGGCCGATACCGATTCAGGCGCAAAAAAACTCTTAACATGTTTTGCTTGAGATGAACCCGAGCTTTGAGTTTCGGCTCGCGCTCAGCCCGACTCATTGTTATGGCTACGCACATATACAAAGAAGCAGTCCCCACATGCCAATAGAGATGATTAGAATGGAAGGCGTGGAAATTACATTAAACAAGGGCTAACTAAAAATTTTAAGTAAATATTTAATTTTATTTAAATTCTTAAGTTAAATGTTTACTTATATGTAAAACAATTACCTATAAATAAAATATCACTAATGAGTAAAAAAAATTCAAACAAAAATTATAAACTGGAAATTTTACTAACTGATACACACACACACTAACTGATACACACACACACACATACATACATACATACATACATACATATATATATATGTAGAACTAGTGAATAATAAACTCTTAAATATATGTTGAACAATTAAAGAATAATGTTATTTAACAACAGTTTATATAGCATTGTTATATGATAATTTCGATTAAATGTGAAATTATATGATTCATTTAATTGATCATGTAATTTAATATTACTAGAATTGTCATCTAAACTAGTGTTAAATGCCAGTGATACTAAATAACACTAATTTTTTGACAGATCGCTAATCAATCAAAATCAGTTCCCTCATAATCACTCAAAATTTGTACTTAGAAAAACGCTTATAACTGGTAAGCAGAAACTACCAAGTAGGCCTTTAGGGATAAAAATAATAATATGAAAGGAAAAAACATTAAGCCACTGTTTGATAACCCCCTTTTTTTTTGGAAGAGAACGTGTTTTATAATATGGCAGGACAAAACTTTTGAACCGAACTGGACCGAACTGGACCGAAATTGAGTTGAATCAAATCGAGCGGTTCTTTTTAAATTAAATACCTGAACGAGTATCTAAATCGAGAATCAACGGGTTCGTTTCGGTTCTTAGATCTAGATGAAGAATCGAAAAAAAAATCGAATTTCCTTAATTTTTTAAATATTTTATCTTAAATAAGTCAAATTATTTTATTTTTTCCTAATTGAATTTGCTAACTAATTATTTTAACTCAAACCTAAAATATGATTCAACTTCATCAAATTGACTTAAGTTTTACCCAAACCTCTTATTTTACCGTAGTGTCGTTTCTGTCATTCTATTATTGTGAACTCGTTATTTTCCACTTTCTGTGATTTTAACAGTCAAAACTATAAAGAAGTCAACAAAAATGTGCAAAAAGATATCATCAGATTGGACTACGTTATTTTGTAAGAGTTAAGATTGAACATGTTATAGTTGAATTAATGTGGTGGTGTTGTAAATATAAAAAAGCAGTTATTGTACTTAATTCAGGAACCAAATTGAATCGAACCGAACCCAACTGAACCGAATGGAACCAAGCCCGAATGTTTCCATAATTAAATTTGGACCCGATACTTCGACTTACTAAATACCCGAAAATTTCAATTCAGTTCTCTTCATAATCGAACCAGAACATGTACAACCCTATTTTTTAATAGTAATTTTTTTTGGAGAATTTATAATTAAAAATAATAAAAATTTGTTTTTACGTGAAGAATATTTTATTTTGAGAATGTTTTGTTGAAAATAAATATAAGAAAAGAGAGTTCTGAAAAAATGGTTACAAACAGAGGCCAAGCCCTCGTATGTTAGAAATTAAAAATAAAATTTTAATCTAAATCAAAATTAATAATTAATATTAACAATATATTTTATAGAATTCATAACATTTCAACTACATACTTCGCCCATATTTGGTCCTGATTAAGCCCCGGTTTGGCCTATATTAAATTTATAATACATTTTTCTATCTTTTTTTAACTATACATTTTTTAATAAAATAATACGCACATAAACCAAAAATATTTCCTTATTTTTTTAACCACACATTCTCCAAAAAAAATCATTATTCCAAAAATTATAACAAATAATGAGGGCCAACATGACAAAATTCAGATTTTAATCTTAATCAAAGTCAACGATTGATTTCAACCACATATATCGTAGGTCCCACAACTTTTTAAATATACATTTCGGGTGTGTGTGACGAATATTATTGAGAAAATAATGTATTTTAAATAGTGAGGTAATGTGAAATATGTGGTTACAAAGTAAAGAAAAATTATTAATTCAATGAAAAATATTATTTTATTGAAAAATATGTGGTTGTAAATAAATTTTAAAATAATATATTTTGAAAAAAATACCAACTAAATCTTCATCAACTTTTATCAAAAATAAAATAAAAAAAAAAAGATTGATTTCAATTTCCACCAAACAAAGGGGGAATCGTTCATCTCTATCAAAAAATGGGACTAAAGACGTTCCTTGAGTTGTAAGATTTCATATGTTGTAAGATTTCATATGCAGTGGTTGAGGAAAACCATATGTTAGTTGCGTACTCTGGCAATAGTCAGCGTCATGCAACCATTTATTTTAATACTTATTCTCGACAAATACAAACAAAGAATTCCTCCTTTTTCTTGTCATTTTTTTTTCTCATTACTACTCAAAAACTGTTATCACAAGAGAAATTTCAGGTATCCCGCCTCCCATTTTTGTTCTTTTGCTTGAAGTCTCGTGTACTTGTTTCTTGGTAGAAGTTTCAATCTTTTTTATTGGAGGAATTTTAGCAAAAGTGCAAGTTGTTGATTGGTATCGAATAAGCTTCAGAAGTTGGATTTTAAGTGTATAATTAAGGAGAAAATTAAGTGATTTTGAAGGTTTTCCTTCTTGTGAGAGAGCTAACGTAATAAGTATGATGATTTAGAATTTCTCGGAAAAAGTTCCAAGATTTTTTTATTGACTGAAAATTTTAGTGAAGGTACAAGTCGTTGAACTTTATTGAACAAGCTTCAAAACTTGGTTTGAAGTGTATAATTTAAGAGAAAATTAAGTGATTTTGAAGGTTTTCCTGCTTGTGAGAGAGCTAGTGTAAGTATGCTGATTTAGAATTTCTTGGAAAAAGTTCCAAGAAATTTTATTGACTAAAATTTTAGTGAAGGCACAAGTCGTTGCACTGTATTGAACAAGCTTTAAAACTTAGTTTGTTTGAAGTGTATAATTTAAGAGAAGATTAAGTGATTTTGAAGGTTTTCTTGCTTATGGGAGAGCAAATGTGTGTGTGATTATTAAGAAAATTCTGCAAGATTTCTTGCCTTATACATGTTCGAGAAAATGTCAGTAACTTATTTTATTCTGTTTTTGTTTTCCCAGGCTTCGGTTTTATAGGTTGATGCACGAGTCAGTTTTGATGGTAAAATAAGTTGTGGAGTAGAATGACCGTGGCAAAGAGATCAGCAAGAATTCCTGAGGAAAGGGAGAAGAAGAGTGAGTTGAACTGTAAGTGGAGATTATTCAGTATCTTTAAGTCCCACCATGGTTGCGCCAGTCGAAAACTGCTTTTGAATGGGAGGCCAGTGAACAAGCGTATTATGAATGGTAAAGCCCCCTCAATTCATAGTATGTAAAATAAAGAAAAATACTTTTATTTGAGTGATTGAAATGCTGAATTGTACAGAAATTTCATTTTCTTGGCAAACGAGGAAAGAGTCCAGCTGAGCGTATTTTTTTTTCGAGTTTCTTGATCCTTAAATTTTGATCCCGAGACTTACTTCTAAGAAAATATAGATGAACTATGGCTATTCCTCTCGTTATGGATTAAATCCTAATCCCTAATTCTGAGAGCACTAACAAGCAAACAGGAATAAGAGTAGCAGAAAACGCCCTCCTAAGGAATCCTTCTTAAATTTTAAGAATATTTGGGTGACTTGATACAAATATGGAATGTTCAATGTACCCCTGAAGGTTGATCCCCAGTCCAAGGGAAAATTCTACAGGACAATTAAGATCCACGCCGTTCAACTTGTTTTGATTATTAACTCAATAATTAAATTGTTATGTGTAGCTTTTCCTTACTAATCTATGATTATTTAGGACCCTGCAGTTCTTAACAGTTGACGCCATGTGTTATACCAACAAATTTAGAAAGTCCTTATAGTGCATGAGCATAGTTAGGCCTTATACCAAAATCTTGATGTTCTATAATTTGACAATTGAAGCATTTTCTTACTAATATATGATTCTTTAGGAAGCATTGGTTGATAGCATGTGTTGTTAATTCAACAAATTTAGAAAGTCCTTATAGTACATGAACTTGGTTAGGCCTTGTACCGAAATCATGATGTTCCATCATTCAAATTTTAGGTGGATTTATGTGGCCTATAACTTCACATATGTATGTTTTAATTTGTTAGAGCTGTTCAATTTGAATATTTGCAAGTTCTTGACTTCTCATCTTTCAACAGAGTATCCAAGAAAGCCTGATATGCTTACCGGCTTTGATGAAGAAGTCAGGAAAATTAAAGTAAGTAGTCATAGCCCTCTTCAGCTGCAGAGATTAAGTTCATAAATTATTATGCATATATCTGGAATAGGGATAAATACAAGGGTGTCAAATGTTGCATCATTTATGTTGTCCTTCTGTTTCTTCCCAAGTTCTGACATGTTTATTTGAACAGATCAAACAATTCTTAAGTGCATGTTTGGGGAGTGATTATAATCATACTTTTTATCCACACATTTCGTAGAACCCACAACTATAACCCACTTTTTATCCACACATTCCATGGGATCCACAACTTATAATCACTTCCCAAACATGCACTTTTACCCTTTTTAATCTATATATTATATGTGTTGTGAAGACTTAGCACAATAATTTTCCCCGCTTGCATATTTCATCGTCTGCATATTTCAAATTGCCTAATATGAGCTTTACAAGATATGAAGTCAATCTCTAAAGGTATCATATGAGAAAGATGTACTAACAAACTAATCCTATATATATTATGCTCCAGGATAGAGCAAACTTTGCAAGTCTTACAGGTGATGCAAGTGAGGAAAGTTCAAGAAATTCCATTCAAGGAGATACGTCGGCCAAGAAGCACAAAAAGAAGCAAATCATAGATGAGAAACAGCAACTTGGAGGAACTGATTCTGATGTTTTTGATCATTCGGCTAAAAATCAAAAGATATCCAGCAAGATATCCAAAAGTGCTTGTAAGTCGACGGTGCATAAGCTCAACGTTGCAGCAATTTTGGAAGCAACCTACAATCAGATTCACCAAGAAGACAACATCTATTGTGGAGGTGCAGTCGATGAGATGAATGTGCAGTTAGTTCAGATGAGCGCCAAAGCTTTTGTCGATCAGATGTTTCTTGATAAAAAATTCACCAGTACAGAAGGGCCAAGCTCAGAGTCAAAACCATTCTCTGATGCATTGGAAATTCTGAATTCTAACAAGGATTTATTTGTGAAACTCCTGAAAGATCCGAATTCCGTATTAGCAAAATACACTAAGAACCTACAGAAACTTCAGATGGAGAAAGAAACAACCAGTTCAATCTTAGACGGCAATGTCTCAAAACTCGGCAGTAAAGATGAGGGGAGTTTCGAAGAGTTTGAATGTGCAGCAGAGATTAAAATGAAAAATGTGAACACTCTCTTGTGGGAAAAGATCCAGTACCAATGTGGATATCCATCAAAAGGAAGTTTCACTCATCGGCCTTCAGATAAGATAGTAGTATTGAAGCCAACACCAAAGAACATAAAATATCCTGTAAATGTTGCATGCCATTGCTCATCATTGCAGTCTCGTCATAGCTCAAGTAGGAAAGGACCGGATGAGAAACCTACGTACTTCTGTTTCAGAGAGATGAAGCGAAAGTTAAAATATTCGTTTGGAGGAAGTGGAAATACTGCATATTCTTCCACTAATGCCAAGACAAAAGACAAGCTGTGCAAGACACAGAATCTCAATTCAAGCTACGATACTGATACTTCTAGCATGAATAAAATGGTACTCAAAAAAATAGACCTGTCAAGAGTCCATTTCACGGAGAAACAGGAGTCTGACATTATTATGGAGGCAAAAAGGCATCTTTCTGAGAGATTAAAGAATGTAACAGCGACTGTGAGCCCAAAACGCGAAAAATTCCCAAAAACCTTGGGGCGAATTCTCTCCTCACCTGAAAGCGATTCCTGGCCTACAAGCCCAAGGGATGGGGAATGTGATTCTGCTTCTGCACAAATGAGATTTGGTCCATACAGCGACTTGCAAATGATCATGGAAAGCAGTCGGAATATAGAGAGAGGAGGACAAAGAACTCGTGTAAGTTCATGGAGACAGGGTGCAGAAGTCCCAGAAGTCCCATCAGGTGTTGACTTTAGGAGGGCTGGTGACTCGAGGATCCAGAACATTGAGCATGAAGTAAATACTGATACAGATGGTCCAAAGTATAATGGTAGGACTCTCCCCATTAATGAACATTTTCCTGTGCTTTTGTCAATCTAGTGTGTTTTATCTGTTTTTCATATTTTTCCTGGTCAATCACGTACAGTAGAAGTGAATGGCATTCCGCAACCAGGAAATATATATACTCTGGAAGTGCCAAACGAATTAAACAGAACTGATGTTAGTAGTACTACGAAAAGAAATAACACAACTGAATTACAGAAGGAAGATTGCAGTGCAACACACTTGAGACTGGTGAAACCTTCATCCCGTTTTAGTCCAGCTGAGGCTCTGTCCTTTGTTGCTTTTTCTATTTTTTATCATTGCACCCCCGAGACTTTTGGTACTTCTAGTCCAGCTAACAAATTTCTGCTTCGTAGGATTCCTCTTCAGATAATCAAATCTTTACTTCTGCATTGGATGATTCTCCATCGAGTCCAAGCATATACCAATTACACGCAGTGAATCGCAGTAAAGATCAAGAAGTACATCGAAGTCCAGTTTCTGTTCTTGATGCATTTTTTACAGACTCGCCCAGTCCCCCCAGCATTGTAGTACAATCAGGTATTTCTAATATAAAACTAAATATTTGCTTCATTTTTTTCTGCTAGATCCAGAATTGTAGTAATATTTGGTTATTTGCAGCTCGAAAGCCATTGCAACCACTTCGTATTGATTTTGAACAATACTCATGCGAGGAATCCCCCATAGATCCCCCGGTGAATCCAACAGCCAGCATAGATAAACAGGATACCATTTACAACTATGTACGTTCAGTGTTGGAAGCTTCTCGTTTGTGTTGCAACGACCTATCAATGATTAGGGCAATACCCGAACAGCTGCTTAATGCATCAGTGTTTGATGAAGTGGAATTTTTACCTACTGAATCTCGCTGTGACCCAAAACTTATATTTGATCATATGAATGAAATTTTACTAGAGATATATCAACGCCAAATCAGTTCTTCTCCTTGGCTATCGTTCATCAAACCAGAAATCAGGTCTGTGCTGTCAGAAGAACAGGTTTTTGATGAGGTAACCAATGAGGTCAAATTTCACCTTCTTCCGCAGTTAGGGCCGATAAAATTGGACCTGCTTGCTGGGAGCGATATGGCAAAATCCAGATCATGGCTTGACCTCCGGCTAGGTACTGAAGATATTGCTATTCACATTTCGGAAGACATTATGGAGGAATCAATAGTTGATATAATACTTGAATCCAATACATGAAGACTTTGTTTATATTTCACGGCTTTCTTTCATTGCCCCGTCTGTACTAGTTGGAAAGGGTGGATCTTAGTCACAAGAATTCTGGTAGTCGAGAGGTAACACGAAGCAGGGATTGCTTATCTGAATGTTTTGCAATTTCCCGAATATTTACGGAAGGTGATCTTCTTTCAAAAGAAATTGATGAAATCTTAGATGGTCAAAACTTCATACTGGTTCGAATACGACCAAAAGGACAAGAGGTTTCTGAGTCATTGCAGAAACTACAGGTTGGATGGATGGCTGACACTTCTGTATTTGAAGCATTCCGTTAATATCTACGAATTCTAAATATTTTCAGTGTTTCATTAGCCTGCAAGTGGAGATGCAGCATAGTGCGCACATAACTAAAAGCTTGTTCTTTTCTCGCAAGCTTTGTAAGTAATACTTGAAAACTTTGATTGTGTGTACATTTATCTTCTTGGGACATTGAATCGATGTAGCAATAAACCCAACAAAGTGGAGAAAATGATTTTACGAAATATAAAGTTTAGTCTATTGAAATGGTCATAATCTTTTGTCAAATTTTCAAACTAGTAGTGGGCTAATCACCATGGTAGTAACAACTACAACAAATTGAAGTATATTCTTAGATTTCTAGTAGAAAATCTAAAGTACCTACATCTTTAGTAGCTCCCATTAGATCTTTAGTAGCTACCACATGGCACGCATCAAGTTGGAAGTATAGAAGTCACAAATTGGTGGATTGAAAATCTTATTAAAAGGGTCCTCTCCAAATAATCCAATCATGAATTTTCACAAATCCTCCTAAATATGCTAAAATCTTTAAATATTTACTGAAAATGTGAAGGCACAAATATGTTAAGAATGGAGCACAAAGCAGTCCGTCCGAGGAGATGTCCTATAAACAATACTATGAAGTTTTGTAGAAGCTTTGAGTCGAAAACACACTCCTTACCCAAGCTATACAACAATTTTCTTCCCTGTTTTCATTTTTAACTGCGTTTCTCGGGCACTCTAGCACTTCAACGACCTTTAAGCATGCAATAATTAGCAGCATGTTGCACAAGTAACTGTGAAGCTTCAATTGTTAGTATCATCACCTCATGGAAAGGTAACAAGCCTATTCACTTCTGAGTCCAATGCATCTACATTCCTCCGGAGGATTTTTCTTATAGAAATCAAGGGAGTGAACAAAAGAACGCTAGACAGCATACGCCAATCCAAACAAAATATGCACGTGAATAAGTTTTTCTGAATGCAGTACTTGTCCCAGAGAGTAGGCTAATGATATGAAACCAACGCTACAGACCAGTGTGTCCCATTGGATGGCTACGTTTCTAAATTCTCTACATTTTACAAGAACAACATATCAGAACATGTTTTTGGCAGAAAAGTAAACTACAATACCCCTCTTACGAACTGCTTGACTGTCTATGGGAGGTGAAGTGGACCGAGTTTTTGCACATAACATGGGAAGGGTAAATGAAGTTTTCATATATATAATCAAGGAACAGGGAAGGAGGAGGGGGTAGTGGGGTATAAGAACAAGAACATAGAAATATATATCTCGCATGAAATGAATATACAAAGAAGGTTGCGCACTACTGGCACAAACAAAAGAAAAAATGGAAGTGAAATTGTTAAATGAGTGCATGACTGCAATTAAAGGATACAGCTGTGAGGCAAGGCTTTCAATCCCTTTCATTTCTTCATTTAATCTGTATCATAATTAAAAAAACCAAAGATGAAAAGTAGCATTTTAAAAATGACGGGGAAACATACAAGGATAAGGAACTCAATTGGGAAAAAAAGAAAATAAGTTGTAAACACATTAATTGTAAGATAACTTTCAGATAGTTGCATAATCTGTAGAGATATTTGATGCTAGCTATGAACCAAATTCGTGGATTTACTATTTTTTCTGACATTAGCTGTATTGTCCAAATATATGCTCTACTTATCTTTATCGTCTCTCTTGTATAGTATTTGTATATTAAAATCCTACAAAACATTCTTTTATTGACATTGTCATGAACTCGTGATGAATTGGAGAGTAAGCAAATTTTTAACTCAGCGCTATAGAACCACCCCACCAGCAGATACTCCCCGCAGTTGTCTTGGCATCTAGAAACGAAGGATGCTTCTTTTTATATAAAGTTCCGCTCTTATGCCATATTCAAGAACCTTGCAAGTTTCATTTATCTCCTGTCAGCCAAGAAATGGGTCTCCTTCAAAGGTCAAAGAGAGAAACCAGCTTCCCAAGACAATAGATTCCTCAAAAAGACCCAAGCACGAAGAAATGAACTTGTCATGATCATAAGTGCATACCTTAATCTAGTGGTTTGATGGACTCAAGAATTCACAATGTCCTATTCGTTGCATAAACTAAATGGGAGACAGCTATTTCAAGTCTCTCCCTTTCCAGGGGACCATGGCAAGCAAAAGCGGGTGACAGAATTACTTCGAAAGAACATGCAAACTTCTTAATAGCATCTCCTCGGCGTGCACAAAAGTGAACATATTTGGGGAATATGATAAGCACATGTGAAATCTTCTCCAAACATCCCAAATAAAAGAAATGGAATCCGAACCTGAGACAGGAATTTATGTACCGATTTCCTTTTGTCGCTGCATCGAGCACTAAAACATAAAATGTCAAAACAAGTAGTAGTCAATATGTAGCACACCAAATATTGATTCAAGAACTTCAATCATCGAACCAACATTAACGATTCATTAATGAAAAATGAAAAAGAAGCTCATTTTGAAGGAGGAAACATCTCATAGCAAAGGAGTTGGCAATGAAAAATGACATAAGGGATAAGAGCAGCTTGTGGTGAAGGAACAGTAGGATATGTGTGGAACAAAAAGAGATGCAGAAGATTCATTTATCAAAAACCTAAGAAGAGCTTCTCTTTCTAGATCAGGTAGCAATATAAGCCCCCTTCCAAAAAATCCCAACCCCCTGCACCCATCCCATCCCTCCACCCCAGCAAAAAAGTAAAGAAAACTACCAAAAAAATAAAAAATAAAAAATAAAAAATAATAATAATAATAATAATAATAAATAAATAAATGAATGAATGAAGAAGATGATGATGTAAAAGAATAATCTTGATAAAAAAATATAACATCTGTAAGCAAAATATTACTATATTTACCACATTCCTGAAGGCCACCAGCTGCATCACTGAAGCAATTCATATGATCAACCGACGTGCTGGTTACCTTAAAAATTAAATTTCCACCTTAAAAACATCGAAACAGACTAAAAAAAAAATCAAAAGAAAGTTAACTGTATAAATATATGACTTCACCCTCCGAAATGTTAAACAATTTTTTTTAGGCTTCTGCATTTGGTGGCATAAATTGGGCTTCAAAATTGGAACTAGATAGTTTTCCATCCAATCTCAATTTAACTTTTTACAAAATCTAATTCCTAGTGGTTCAGTTTAATTGTTCTACAAAACAGGAGGAAATTCGAAACAGCGTGAACTTTATCAGGTAACAATATTTCATTAATGAATTGTATTTGTCAGCTGAACACTATTTTCAATTAAAACATCCAAATTGGTTCATCTCTTATTTAAAGGAGGAATCAAAATTTATAAACTTATTTTTCACTTGAAAGATTCAGCTTTTCACGAAATTTGCTCCAAAAAATGCAATCAAAGAGCAGAAAACTTACAATTTCATTTTCACTAAAATTAGTCATCAGTAAAGTTAGCAACAAAAATCAATAAAAACTGATTACGCTAATTTGAATAGAAACCTGTGAGAGGACTAAACGGAGAGAAGAAAAGAGAGAGGTGAAGCTCCCAGCGATTGCTACCGAATCTCGCTCCAACACTTCGAGTGCTTTCACAATCTCCTTCTGACCATCATACGGGGTCGTTTCCTCCTTTCCGTCAATATCAGCCGGATTTCCTTCTGATTCCGACTGACCCGTCAGTTCCGGTTCCCGATCCGGGCAAAATGATTCGGAGCTGCTCCGTTTAGTACCTCCAGATTCCATCGATTCTGATAATTCCCAAAGTTGAATTATTACAAATGGGTTACATCAATATATGGTCACTCACCGCCCAATTTTATTGTATTTCATTTCATCATTACCATCCAGTATATATTCTTTCACCTTAACAACCTAATTTCATATAAAAGCCACCTAATTTCTTCTCACAATTTTTTTTGAAAGAGACAAAATGATAATTTTGTATTATATATATAAAATATATTTAAAAAAAAACAAAAACAACTTCTTTTTTTTTAAATTTTAAAAGCGTTTATTTTAAAATAAATTTTTATTTTATTTTAAATAAGTTTTTATTTTTTTTTTAAGGAACGTTTTTTTAAATAACTTTTTATTTTATTTTATTTTTCTAAATGAGTTTTTTTCAAATAAATTTTAATTTTATTTTAAAACTTTTTTAAATAAGTTTTTAATTTTATTTTATTTTTCTAAGTAAGTT
>CAIGRK010235013.1:0-17229 GCA_903798315.1 Fraxinus greggii | reverse complement strand
ATAGTAGAATAACTACTGGTAACATAGGGCTTGACGGTAGAGATTTCTTCATTTACAACCAGAGCGGCAGCGGATCTTGTCAATTTGTACCTGTAAAAGATAGATTGTCAACTTAAATCAAGAAAAATAAATGCCAATGCAAATAGGTCATTATTAGAGTTGTCGTATCTATAACTGATTAGTTTGACGACAGCGCTGTGGGCAATACTGCTACTTTTGGTTGTGGTGGTGGATTTGCGGTGAAGGCGATGGTAGTAGTTGTGGATACGAGGTGAAAATGAAGGTGGTGGGGCCTACTTGGATGGTGCAAACGGTGGATGAGTGGAGTGAGGTGGGGTGGGATGTGATCGTGACTCGTTAATTGTGATTNATGCAAATAGGTCATTATTAGAGTTGTTGTATCTCTAACTGATTAGTTTGACGACAGCGCTGTGGGCAATACTGCTACTTTTGGTTGTGGCGGTGGATTTGCGGTGAAGGCGATGGTAGTAGTTGTGGATACGAGGTGAAAATGAAGGTGGTGGAGCCGACTTGGATGGTGCAAACGGTGGATCAGTTGAGTGAGGTGGGGTGGGGTGAGGTGAGGTGGGGTGGGATCGTGACTCGTTAATTGTGATTTGTGATCGTTAATTGTGTGATATGTGATTGTGATAATAAATTGTGTATTTATTGTGAGTGTGGCATGTTTACCTGATGTTACAAAATTCAACCACCTCATTTTTGAAAATTTTTATCAAATTTTTGCAGGGTAATGATGTACTTTTCCCTAAATAATCTCACAGACAAAATTGATTAGAACTCGATAGAAGCCCATTATTGGATATTTGGTTATAAGCCATGTATAGCCCAGTTAAAAGGCAATCTTCTTGGTGTAGTTAATCAGTGCTTATCCAATTATAAAAATAACCCAGGCCCGTTTAAAATGTTATTGATAGGAACATTTTTCCATATGCCCGGGCCTGTTTTGAGTCTTATTGATGGAGCAACAGGAGGGTCAAGCGGCCAAGGGTTTCAGGGCACCAAGTTTTCTAGTGTTGCAGTGATTTCTACAAGAACTGGGAAGGTAGCATCAGATTTATTTGTGTAAAAAGGGCTTTATATTTGATTCTGCACTCGATTTGATTGCTGTGAATGATTTAATTTCAACAAAACCTGGATCTAAGATTCTCATCTACTGTCTCCTTAGAATTTATTTAATTTTTTTCCCCGAAATTGTTATTTCTTTACGGTAATCTTCCTTAGCAGCGATTTTGTCTTGAATTTTAATGAGGCTGTTTACGGGTTCCACTTGCCTTTAGAACCGGCAGCCCTTTAAGTGTAATCGGTGGAATACCCAGGACCAAAATCCAGTGGGTGCACTGCCTAACTAGACCCCAGTTGGCTACACCCCTGGGTTAGGGGCACATGTTGAGAGTGTTGCATTGAAAACTGAAATCTTAGGACTGAAGGGAATGGAAGGGGAAGAGAATAGGATGGGTTCAAAGAGAAAGTTGAAGCCGGTTGAAATGGCATTTGATTTGGATGATGACGAGCCTATTTTGTCATTGCTAAAATTGAAAAGTAGAAGGAACAAGAAAACTAAGTTGGGGTTGAATGGTGGTGGAAATAAGGGAAAAGTGATCGAGAAAATTGTGGTTGAAGAGGAAGAGTTGGGTGGTATGGGCGATACATTGGCAAGTTTTAGGAGGAAATTAAAGGGTCCGAAAAAGGATGGTGGGTCTGATGCAGTAGTTGGGCAACATTTGGGTGACAACACTGTGGATTCCTCAGGTCAGTCTTTCATAGTATCTGCAGAAAATGACTCTTTGGTTGAAAAGTTGTTATTGGAGGTTGGGGGGGAAAATCAGGTGAGCGGTATTGGTGGATCTGATGGGGATGGGACAATTGGCAAGGCCTGTGAGGTGACGCACAAAAAGACAAGCGCGAGATCCAAATTTAGTTCAAAGGCAAACAAAGATGGAAGGGAATCTCATGACGGTTTGAATTATCAGAAATATGGAAATAACGTATTACGGGATGAGAGAGACGGTGCTTCAGGAGATGAATATTTGGAAGATTCTTTGTTTTCTTATGTCCAAAAGGTTCAGTCAAGCATGCTTAGGAAATCCCAAGGTTCTTCAGGACTGAAACAGGGAAAGGAAACTCAAATTTCTGATGATGGGTTGATATCAACTTCCGTTGCTGGCTCAGACATTCTTCCTACACGTGTCTTGGCTGGGGAATCAAGATCTGAATCTAAATTGGTCAATAAATTCCCAGCTTCTGATGAAAGTTTGCATTCGGCACCTGTAAGGGATTCAACCTTGATCCATCAGACTGCTGATGATAGTTTGCCTCAAGTCCCAGACAATGGACAAGGTAATTTAATTTGCAGTTATTCAAAGCTGCAAGAACATTCTACTTCGCTAGAGACAAATGAAATATTGAGATCCAATAATGCCGAAGATGAAGCATCTCTCAAAGCAATCTCTAAGAATTCAATTTTCAATTCCGTGGTCCATAGATCCGAATCCTTTTTTAGGGCATGTTCTGGTATGATTACTAGAGTCCAAGATGGTAAAATCAATTCTGAGACCAATGAGAATCGTGCTGTTTTAGCCGAGGATGCACATGATTCCAATCACATAATCAATACAAGTTCTGCGAACGCTAAGCACTGTTGTTTGCCTCCTTTTCAAGAGCCCGTGGTAGGGGTAAAACATGAGAAGGAAGGTGATTTATCTCGTGATGTTTCAAAGCTACCGGTTGCTCCGAAACAGATAGAGAAAGGCCAGTTTGATGAAGTTGTACCAGTAGGAGATTCCAGTGACCACCTTGATTCACAATCTATTGCAGTTCCAACGAGCCATATCCCGAGTATTGACCCTAAAATTCCCTCTTCAGATGGCGGAGAAGTTCCCGAGTTTTGTTTAGACGACATATCATTTAATAAGGAATGTGACAATACATCCCTCCACATGGTTAAAAGTTTTCCCCATGAAAACTTGGAGCGGTCAACATCCCTGTCTGATTGTGTAAGGAAGGTGGGAGATGATGTGAAATCAGATCATCAGACTAATTTTGACTTCAGTTTTAATGATTTTAGGCAACTCCAATCTCACTTATCATTATCTGTAGCGGATGTACCACAGGAGGAACGCAGATCCAGTAGCGATAGTCTAACTAGAATACGTGGTAAATGCATTGAGGATTCAGATATTGCTTCAGTTTCTTCACGAGAGGATGCTGGTCAAGTTTCTGAGGGTAGATTATCTCCAGTGTTAGCACATGGAATCAACAAATATGATGTGGCTTCCGGGATAAAATATCTGGAGGCAACCCATAAAACTGGTGACCACAGTCTCTTTTCTCAACGTTCTCATTTAACGCCAAAAAGTGCATATCTTAAAAGCCATGACCTTTCAGGGAACGAAGAGGCCGATGGGATCTCTTCGCCATCCAATTTACTGGACCATGATGGAATCTGCGTAGAAGATATAGGATCCTTGGCTGATCCTGAAACTAAAGATAATGGGCTATCAGCTGGCCAGCGTACTGCTCGTAATGCTAAAAAGCATAGGCATGGGGACATGGCTTATGAGGGGGATGCAGATTGGGAGATTTTGATGCATGAGCAAGGTTTTCTTGTTAGCCATCAGGTTGTAGATGTTGACAAGCCTTCTAAAGCAAGAGAAAAGTTTGATTCGGCATCGACAATTGTAGAGTCTGAAAATGGAAAGACAGCAGCTGTGTCGGCTGGGCTAAAAGCTCGTGCAGTTGGTCCTGTTGAGAAAATCAAGTTTAAGGAAGTGCTGAAGCGCAAAGGTGGACTTCAGGAGTATTTGGAATGCCGGTCAGTATTCATTCTTAAATCAGCTTTCCTGACTATCCTTGTAGTTTTTTTTTTTTTGTTTGTTTGTTTGTTGATATTTGATTGTTTGAACTGGAAGCTATTCAGTGTTTGCCTACATTTGCATTTTCACTCTGTTTATTTGGGTACGTGTTCTCAGTTCTTTAATAAGTTCTAGCTATCATTTGTAAGATCAATGCATCTCATCACTACAGAATCCGACATGTTCTTGACAGTTTACTAGGTGAAAGAAACTAATAGTAGTTATTTTATCAAGTTATACATACATATTTTCCATATATTCAGGTTTGTTTGCAATTTGTGATGAAGATGTGAAGCCTGTGTCAATAGAGGATGAGGCGCTACAGCAACTCATGAGAGTTGACTAAGTGGACTTTGAGAATTCCTCTGGAATAACAATTATTCCTCATTGGCTCATAATCATTCTCGTCCTGATTTGCAAAGTGTATTACAGTTTTATGCCTTCGTTTTGCCAATATGCTCCCATAATTGCTTCCATTTATTCCTTTTTTAATTTTTGTAAAATTTATTGATTTTGGGTTAGTGATGGGTCATTGTTGATTATGTGTGCCATATACTTTCGAAAGGTCGTTTAGTTCAACAACTGCTTAATTTGCTGCTTTAATGTCGTGTTTCTATAGCTTCTTAGTGGACTTTGAAAATTATGCTTGGAACTTGACATTTTTTTTTTAACTTATCTGAATTCTCTTTTCTCTGAAATGATCATTACAAGTTTGATTTATTGATCACAAATTATATGCTCAGTAGTGATTTTACCCATGAATATCCTTACATTATTCTATAATTTTCTTTTTTGGGCCACACTGATTCTGTGAAATGTCTCCTCCTTTAATTGCTGCTTTGCCAATTTACAATGGGACCATAATTATTTGCTGCGGTGCAGGAACCACATTTTGAGTGTCTGGAACAAAGATGTCAGTCGCATTTTGCCACTAGAAGACTTTGGAGTATCTGACATTCCATTGATGGATGAACATTCACGGGCTACTCTGATTAGGGATGTATATACATTTCTTAATCAACGTGTAAGTTCTCAGAAATTCATTAATATTATCTGGATTTTGTTCTTGGTAGCTTATGAAAATGATGTCTTAATTTTTTGTGGTTGCTTTGATACTTCTTAGATTATTAGCAATTACATATGACAAGTTGTCAACTGTATATAGTGATTCAAAATTTCTGCTAAATTTTATTTCTCATGTTTCTATGCATTCATTCCTACAGGGTTGTATAAATTTTGGAGTTGCTTCTGAGAAGGATAAAACAGAGAACAACTCTAATCATAACTTTAAACTTTTAAAAGAGGAAAAGTTTCGGGAAAATTCTGGGGCTCCTGTTGCAGATTCTGAAGATGGAGTTTCCTTTATCCTTGGAAGGGTAAAGAGTTCCAAGACTTCCACTGTGGGAAAGAATGATAATTTGTCTGGTGATGAAAAACAAGTGGAAAAAGACAAATATGTGGAATTCACGAATATTCAAACCAGAGAATTATCTATACCATCTGTTCCTGAAAGATGCTCCCCTGATGATTGCCAAGGAAATGGTTACCTGGATGCAAATGCAAAACTTCTTGAAGGTGTGATTGATTTGGATTATACAGGTTCTATTCTTTCCAGTGAAGACGATAATGGTAGAACACTCCCTACCGTGTGTCCAGATTTAATATCTTCTGTTGAATCAGACATCGGTGGAGCAGTAACTATTATGCAGTCAAAGTCCCAAAAAGTCTCTGATCATTCATTGTCCTTAACTGGCGATGGGCTTGTACATTGTGACTCTGAACCCAGGAAGAGAATTATCGTAGTAGGTGCAGGTCCTGCTGGATTAACTGCAGCACGACACATGCAACGCCAAGGCTTTGATGTTACGATTCTCGAGGCTAGGAATAGAATAGGAGGTCGTGTGTTCACGGATCGCTCATCTTGCACAGTTCCAGTAGATCTTGGTGCTAGCATCATTACAGGTGTTGAAGCAGATGTAGCTACTGAAAGAAGGCCAGACCCTTCGTCATTGGTTTGTGCTCAGTTGGGACTCGAGTTGACTGTATTGAACAGTGATTGTCCTCTTTATGACACCATAACTGGTGAGAAAGTTTCTGCATGTCTGGATGAAGCCTTGGAAGCAGAATTTAATAGCCTACTTGATGACATGGTAGTGCTAGTTGCTGAGAAAGGGGAATATGCGATGAAAATGTCTCTTGAAGAAGGTCTAGAATATGCGCTCAATAGACGTCGCATGGCTGGTACTGGAAGGAATCAAGTGGACGGTGAATCGAATAAAGTATTGGATACTCTCATGGACTCTGGAAAGTTTGGTTTTGGTGTTGATGATGAAGTTATTGAGGCTCAGGGTTCTAAATCAGAGATTTTGAGCCCTCTTGAGAGGAGGGTCATGGATTGGCATTTTGCCAACTTAGAGTACGGCTGTGCTGCTTTGCTTAAAGAAGTATCACTTCCTTATTGGAACCAGGATGATGATTATGGAGGGTTTGGTGGAGCTCATTGTATGATTAAAGGGGGTTACAGTAGTGTTGTTGAATCTCTAGGAGAAGGACTTGGCATCCACTTGAACCACGTCGTCACTAGTATTTCATATTGCACGAAGGATAGCAGGACTAGTGACGAATTCAGTAGCAAGGTTAAAATTTCAACATCAAATGGCAAGGAGTTTCACGGAGATGCTGTCCTAGTCACGGTGCCACTTGGCTGTCTGAAAGCGGAAACCATCAAATTTTCACCACCATTGCCCCAATGGAAATATCTATCCATCAAGCGGCTTGGCTTTGGTGTTCTAAACAAAGTTGTGTTGGAGTTTCCTGAAGTATTTTGGGATGACTCCATTGATTATTTTGGTGCCACTGCTGAGGATACAGATCACAGGGGATGGTGCTTTATGTTCTGGAATGTCAAGAAGACAGTTGGAGCACCTGTTCTTATAGCATTAGTTGTTGGTAAGGCTGCCATAGATGGTCAAAATATGAGCCCTTCTGACCATGTTACACATGCCTTGGTTGTTCTCCGCAAAATTTTTGGGGAAGAACGAGTTCTTGATCCTGTTGCATCTGTAGTGACCGATTGGGGAAGGGATCCTTACAGCTATGGTGCTTACTCCTATGTTGCAGTGGGTTCCTCAGGAGAAGACTATGATATTTTGGGCAGGCCAGTGGAGAACTGTTTATTCTTTGCTGGTGAAGCAACCTGCAAGGAGCATCCTGACACTGTAGGTGGTGCAATGATGAGTGGGCTTAGAGAGGCTATACGTATTATTGATATATTGAGTACAGGAACTGATTATACTGCAGAAGTAGAGTTCATGGAGGCTGCAAGGAGACGTTCTGCCAGGGAAAGGAGTGAAATAAGGGATATTATCACGAGACTTGATGCAGTGGAACTATCAAGTGTTCCGTGCAAGCATTCTTTGGAAGGGACCCCAATTTTGACCAGGGGTAGTCTGCTACGGGATATGTTTTTCACTGCAAATACTACAGCTGGACGATTGCATCTGGCTAAAGAGCTGTTAAACCTTCCTGTTGGATTTCTCAAGACTTTTGTTGGGACTAAAGAAGGACTAAGCACGCTCAACTCATGGATTCTGGTATGTGCTCTCTCATGATGTTCTGTTTCTGCGCCAGTGTCCAATTTGTGTTGTGAATGTTGTTTGAATAACTATTTTTATTTGGTTGTCGGGATTTTATTGTTCGTGACAGGATTCCATGGGGAAAGATGGAACTCAGCTCTTGCGTCACTGTGTCCGTCTACTTGTACTTGTCTCAACTGATTTACTTGCAGTCCGCTTATCAGGTATTATCCCCATCACATTAGTCTTATTTTGATTGCTGCAGTCACTGCAGGTCTTATATGTGGGTTTATGTAAGGATCAGTTTGTCTGTTGAAAGACATTCTAATGCTGTTAGCGTGGACTATGGAAGTTTTCTTTTCAGATGCTTGTATGGTATTATCTTCTGGTTAATCCTTATTTTTTTTTTTTTGGTGTTTTCATAATCGAGATTGTTTCATCCAGTAAGACTGATTGTTGGCTTTTAATAGCATTAATGGTCAATGAACTTTCCATGGAGCATTTTTTGCTAGTTCTTGATTTTAGTAATCTACATTTTTAGGGCTTCACTGGGTTTTGATAACATATCATTCCTCAATCAATAGTGATAGTTTTTGTTGGCAGGGTGTCACTTGTTGAACTTCATTTTTCCTATGTAGGTATTGGTAAAACTGTAAAAGAAAAAGTCTGTGTGCATACCAGCCGTGATATACGCGCCATAGCAAGCCAGCTAGTAAGTTTGTGGGTCGAAATTTTCCGTAAGGAGAAGGCATCTAATGGCAGACTGAGATTACTGAGGCAACCAAATACTATGGACTCATCAAAAAGCAAGTCTTCTGTAGTTTCAGGAAAGCCTCCTCTCTTCGTAGCTAATGCTGCAACAGATGGCAAAGGAAGTCCTAAATTTTCCGCATCTGCCGGCCACCAGTATCCTTCAAGTGCAAGTACTAAGAAAGTGAGCAACAGACCTGTCAAAGTGGAATCAAGATTTGACTCAAAATCAGAGGTTAAATCGTCGCCTTCTCATGGCTCAGTAGGAAGGCAAAATGCCATGGAGAAGGAAAATGGAGATATTCCCATGACTGAAGAGGAAAAGGCTGCCTTTGCTGCTGCCGAAGCAGCCCGTGAAGCAGCCCTTGCCGCTGCTGAGGTTTGTTTCATTTCTTTCCACTTGTATATATCATACTTCCAGCTTTTTTGTACTTCATATACACAATCTGGTTTTAATTTGTTTTTTGAGGTTCTCTTGAAAGAACATCCTCGTTGTTTCTTTTCTATTAAATTTATTATATTTTGGTATGTGTGCTTTGGGAGTAGGTCTCTTTTTTTTTGGGGGGTGGGGGTGGGGTGGGGTGGGGGATTGGCACAGCATAGAACTCCATGATCTTATAGAAATAACATACTGCAGTGGCTTTGATATTAACCAGTCAGGCACAAACTTAGTGTGTATTTATTTGGTCATTGCTTTAAGGTCACTATATTTCCTCTCGCCCTTTTTCCAATTGGTGACTTGTACCTTCTGACATTCTTTATGGATATATTAGAGTCGCATTGGGTCTTTGACATAACTTTCAGCTCAAAACATTTGCACACATCATACATAATTAGTTTGAAATGCAGACCATTCTGGTGCCACACTGCACTAAACTTCTGTTCCAACATTTTGCTCCTATGAGCAGGCATGGAGCAGTGAGCCAATTGGGGATTTCTGTTCAATTGTTTGTGCGTTGGCCTGACGTTGCAATTAGTCAAATTTGTTGTTTTAAGCATCGTTTTTGAGAAATTTTGTCTCTTCTGGAGTATGCTTGCATTGGACCTTTATGGTATTGAAGAGTATGAAAACTCTATTGTCATTGTGACCTGCCAGGGCTGCCTGTCCAGTTCTTAGGCTATTGACTTCAGCATCTTTTACCTTTCTTCATCTTGTCTCAATATCCTAACAAATACCAATAACTTGAGTCGTAATGAATGCAGAAAAAATGTTTCATGATTGCTTGTACGAAGAATAAAACCAACTTTAATTACACAAGTAGAATGTTCAACATGACATAATGTAGTTTCCTCTTTTTCTCCCTCTTTTAACTGGCTTTAGTTTTGAGGGTGGGTTGAGGTGTAAGTAGATTATTAAAAGTATTGTTTCCTTTACGCCACTTACCATTTTCACTTTGCCCTCTACATTTTAGGCGTATGCTTCTTCTGGTGCCATGTATAACACCTCGCTGCAGCTTCCTAAGATACTCTCATTTCACAAATTTGCTAGACGGGAACAATATTCACACATGGATGAGTTGGATTGTAGAAAGAATTGGTCTGGAGGTGCACAAGGAAGGCAAGATTGCTTATCTGAAATAGATTCTAGGAATTGCAGGGTAAGGGATTGGTCGGTTGACTTCTCAGCTGCTGGTGTCAACCTTGATAACTCTAAAATATCTGTTGATAATCGTTCCCAGCGGAGCCAGTCAAATGAGATTGCAAATCATTTAAACTTTAAAGAGCACTCTGGGGAAAGTGTAGCTGCAGACAGCAGTATATTCACAAAAGCATGGGTTGATAGTGCTGGTAGTGTAGGGATAAAGGATTACAATGCTATTGAGAGATGGCAGTGTCAAGCAGCTGCTGCAAGTTCTGGTTTCTCTCATGGGACAATGCACATTACAGATGAGGAGGATTCAAATATGAGTTCAAAATTACATTTGTCGAAACATGATGCACCTGCCAATGAGAGCTCTGCTTCGCACATCATAGTGAACAAAGAAAAGAAAGACAATGAACCTAGGGGGACAGATCGTATTAAACAGGCTGTTGTGGATTATGTAGCATCACTGCTCATGCCTCTTTATAAAGCAAGAAAAATTGACAAGGAAGGTTATAAGTCAATAATGAAGAAAACTGCCACAAAGGTTAATCTCCTTTCTGTAATTCATTCTTCATCAACTTTATTCATTCACCAATGATGCCTTTTCCTGATCTTATTTGTTTCTTTGATTTTAGGTAATGGAACAAACTACTGATGCCGAGAAAGCTATGGCTGTTTTTGAGTTTCTTGATTCCAAACGTAAAAACAAGGTGGGAACACAGTTTCCATTGGTTAGTTATATTAGTGCCTGTTTTGTCATTTTTTTTTTTGTTGCCAATGGTTTCAGCAGGCGTTAACTTTCTTTAGGACGTCAATGTGTTGCAAATGGTCAGTCAAGCGTAGGCTAGTATACTGCAATCATGATGGTTTGTTTGTCCACCACTAATAAGATTTCGATTAGTCAGAAATTCTGTAATCTGTCTGCTATATACACTATTGAAATATTTCCTGAAGAAAGCATCAAACATATCAGGATCCTTTTTTTCTGCTCATTTTTTTCACTAACCCCACTGTTTATCAACTATATGGCGTCTGTTTTACATGCATGAGTATGAATAGATGATGTGGGATCATGTCCAAATGTCAGATTCGTTAAATCTCCAAATCCAAGGATTTGGTGGATCTGGCAAAATAATTGTATAATTGTTTCTATTTTTTTTTTTTTAGTATGTTTAAAATGGTTTCAGTAAGAACTTATTATAGTCATGCAGCAATATAATGGGCTTAATTTAATGTGAATGTGTTGGATGCCATATATTTATGACATCACTTGGTAAATTTTTCTGTAAAGCTAACCCAGCCTTGGTGGTCTTTCATAATGCATGGTACTTTCCTAGTTCATCCTTGGGATTTGTTTGTTTCACCACCTCCTTTTTCTAAACATACATGATTAAGAAACATGGGATTCTTTTTAGGTTCTCTTGGAAAACTTAAATTCACACTCCATTTTCGTATGGGCAGATTCGAGCCTTCGTGGACATGTTGATTGAAAGACACATGGCGACAAAGCCAGGCATAAAATAGTGATGGTATCATCCTCCCCTTACTGGTCTTGGATGGCTGCTGAATTCGTGGCCCAAGCAGTCACTTCTGGCGTTGTATAGCTGAGGGCAATCTTGGAATTTTTCCCATTTAAAATTATTCCTTCAAGCTATCATGAGGAGTTGGTTGCTTCAAGAGTGCAGCCTGGATTGGAAGTGGAACCCATGAGCATCTGTAAATGAATCCGTGCCGTCCCATATCAGTCTCCTCCGAATATTTAGGGGTATCTATGGTTTAATCGGGATATTTCTGAAGCATGACAAGTTAAGACATTGCAAGGGTGGCTGCAAAGGTCTGCTTTCTTGAAGTTTTAAACATGGGTGCTCCAATGGCCAATGGTTCCTATTTGTTCGTTATAATTGAAAGCTGTATCTTTTAGGGTAGAAAGTGAAGGCCCCTATTCTTTTTTGTCAGGGATCATCGTAGAATAGAGAATTTACTTGTTTTCTGACTTCGATATGTGTACAGCTCAGAATTATTTCATGTCAACAAATATACATAATTCTCCCTGTAGTATTATTATCTGCTGTCCTCTTTTTTTTTTAATTACCTGGAGTGCTTATCTTCAAAGATGAACAGAAGAAACCTTTAAAACTCAGCAGCTTGTTTGAGGAGGTACATTTTATGGTTCAAAAAGTACAAAAGAAGAATTTCAATTTTTGTTTATTGTACAGTCTAGTCCAGTCCAATAGCGCATATCAAACATGTCCCAAGTTTTTAGAAGTAATGCTATAGAGGGCTGCACTTTCGATTTTCTTTATTCTTCTTTGATCAGAAGTCCATGTGCATCTGGTCAACCTGGAAGTTGTGTACAATTAATAAGGCTTGCTCATTTCAGTTAGCACGGTCAATATCCATTTGGATGAAGGTAGTGTGTGTCACTCACCTATGTTTTGCAGATTGCATGCCCAAAGGTTATAGACTTGCAGTGTAATCAGACACCAGATTTTCAGAGGTATAAGGGGATACACTAAATGCTATGTAAAAAGCATGTGTCTCTTGTATGGCTCTTGCAACATAGTGTCTACCATATTCTAAGACCTGCGATATGATACAGGGTCATATACCATGTCTCCAAGTCTCTATCGCTTGGAATATAGAATCTTGATTTACTGTATGTTGCTGATTCTCCAATGTTTCAGATAAGTTAGTTATTGACTGCTGATGTATTTAAGAAGTTGGCATACACCATCTTCCTTCCATTGGAATATGTCACAGGCTTCAGTTTTTAACCTTGCTGATGCAATAGTGGTACAAATTGGAAGTTTAGTATAGATGAAAAGGCAGTGAGGGTAATCTGCTCAAAGCCTTTTTTGCCTTTTAGCAGATTCTTACAGAATAAAAATTTAAACCAAATTTCTTGAATATGCAGTATAAGATATTGAACTTACAAGCATGTTGATGATGCATTCCAATATAGATGAAGATAATGTATTTTTAGATTTAATTTTTTAATTTTTGGGGTGGACTTTGCTGATCCAGGATAGAGTCATTTGAACTCTTAAGCTCAGTTTTCTATCATCTTATTGTTTGGCTAACACTTTTTGATTGTTGCGAGGTAAGCATAGCACTATGGAGGCTCTTTGCATTGAGGAGTTGCATAGTAGCATGTCCACCTTGTCATCATATTCCTGGTCATTATTGGGTAAGTATCTCTCTCTCTCTCTCCATCTTAAGATGAAATTTGGCCAAGAATTTCAATGACCGAAATTTGTAAAAGTGGAAAAGCTTGTGATGGACTGAAGGGTGGTCTTCAGTCCTGTTTGTGTCACGGTATTGTAAGATTGAGGTTCTGCCTGTCCATTGATTCTTCTCAATTTCGGAATGTGCTGTTTATTTTCTTTGGATGTGATGTTTGTCTGGGGGAGTATGTATGTGTAAAACAAATATACTTGATTCATTGTACATGACTTGGAGAAATTGCTCATCTTCAGATAAGCCCGCATGTGCTTTAGGCATTATCAAAGCTTGATAAGAACCTTCACTTCTGGATGGATGGCATCTCTTTATACCAGCTCTTTGGCATTGTTACAAGTAAAATTTCTCTGTACTTCGGTCACACGGCACTTTCAAAGAAAAATTGCATTATTGGTCCCCCAACCTATTTCCCCGAGTAGCATTTTTGTTCCCAAGATTTAAAAAGGGACAAGTGGATCATAAACCTTTCATCATAATGATGAAAACCGAATGGATCTCCATTAAATTGTTACATGACCCTTACAGTAACATGCCTCTCATGAAATTTCTGCACACCAACCTAAGTTGTGAAACAAAACCTAGCCTCCAAAAGTTTCAGACATGCAAGGGCCACATGACATTATCATGGAGATTTTGATGGTTTTCGTCGTTGGGACATATTGTGCAACTATAATGAACTATTAATGACCAACTTGTTGGGACATATTGTGCAACTACAATGAACTATTAATGACCAACTTGTACGTTTTGAAGTTGTGGGGTCCAACTTGCTTCCCGGATAATATACTGGGGATCAATAGTATAATATTCCCCACTTTGAACAGAAGTTATAGTTTACATCCTCTTATATTTCTCCATCATTTCCCTGTGATTTGACATGCATTTGCTGCTTCTGTAGTCTGTTCTTCGTTTTTCCTTTCTGTTTCCCTCTTATTTGGAAGGCACTGGATACTTCACCGATAAGTTATTAACTAGTAGCATTTTATGGCGAACTCTTTCTAATATGAAATGATAGCACGTGAGGGTATCAGAAAATGTTAACGTGGATGTTTGAAATCTCTCACAATGTGCTTTCTGTCAGCTGTGGCTGGTTATGGAGTTCACCTTGACTGAATGATTGTGGATCTCATTCAAAGTATCCTCTTTCCGCAGTCAGCACGTTTGGCTAATTTTAAAAAGAAGTCAAAGCTTACTTTGAAGGATACGTTACTTCTTTACTTGAACGTAAAAAAAGTAAGTTGTTTTGACAGTAAGGTAAGGGTTATTTTCAAATGAAGTTATTCATTTTCAGCTTGACGTACAACTTATTTCCTTAATAGTAACTCACAAGTAATATTTTAAGCTTAGCCGAGCATGCACTACTAGATTTTACTTGTATAAACTGGCTTCTTGTGCTCATAATTGTCCTCCTCGATGTGAAATGTAATCATATGCCACTTTCCCTTTGACTATTGCTGATAATCTCTCGCTTGGTGCCTGTTACCCATACCTTTTCTTTATGATGGATTACTGAATATTGACGCGTGATTTTGTTGTCTATTGAATTACTGCCAGGAAATATGACCGTCCGTTAAGGAAGTTTTAACATGATCAGTGGTAGTAGCTAGACTTTTTTTATTGAATAATGCGATTTATCTCCATTGGGGTTATAATCCCAAACTATGTGGTTTTAGATGATAAGTTAAATGAAATGTAGAATTAAATGATCCATTTAATTCCATTATCATATAATGCCATGTTAGCACCGCATTTCATCTTGAGAGAGAGAGAGAGAGAGAGAGAGAGAAGTGGTCTGTTGGATAAATATTTGTAGTTGCCAATCGGTGTCGATGTGTTGAGCAGTGATAGATATTAGATTTTGATGGAATTGACAAACTTCAGATATTGGGATTTGTGGTTTGGGCATTCTAGTGAAAAGTCGCATAGTATTCAATAGAGGGGATTGAAAATTTAAAATTTGGAGAAAAGTAAAAAAGAAAAAGAAATTTCGTAATTTTGTAAGGTCAATGAACTCGGCATGACCCATGTGCGTCCTCAACTATTATGATTCATTTCCTGCATTTGGTGTTATCAATCAATCAATATGAATTGAAGGTTTTCAATTTTGCGTGGCCTAAAGACACATAACAACATGTTTGGTGTGCAAAATTAGATCGATAAGCATTATATAGTAATTTTCTTATTTATAGCATGTTTAGCAAAGCTTTTATTAGGTTATAAGTTGTGAATTCTACGACGTGTGGATAATAGGAAAGTTTAAGGGCTTTTCCGAAAGTGTAACTAAAAGTAATATGGCTAGTCTATAAACAGTTATGAACTTTGCGAAACATGTGCTTAATAGTGTCGAATATGGTTCATTCTGCCTTGGGAAACATGCCATAAGTGGCTTGGTTAGGCGATTGTGGCCGAAACAATAGAACCTTTTTGACATTTTGACAACCCTATTGAAGTGGTAACATTAAGTTTATTCTTTGTGTGATTTTTTGGCATGCTAATTGAGACGAGGGAAACCTTGTGGAATAGCAATAACTAAAGTTCCAATTTATTTATTTTAGTATTTTTCTGTATCGTCTCAATTCTCTCAAAATATGCTGCCAATATTTTGAGGAACCAAAATACGGTTGTGGGCAATATTCAAACCACTCTTTGCATGTTTAGTACACGATATTTGATAAAATTTTACAGTAACGAATGATATTATAGTTTCTTTTAATTCTCTATTTATTAGTATTGTTTATCTTGGTAGAAATTGGTGCATAAATTATATGAATAATGCCAAGTGTACATTCTATGAGTTACATCTTCATAGGCGGATCCAGACTATTTATATTGTGGGGTAAAAAATAATGTAAAATAAAATGTATAAGTACCATGATCGAAATTCTATTGGACTCTAGAATGTGCATGCAACTAAGTGTTATAAAATTAGACAGAAATTTGACTTGATAGAAATGTAAGAAAAATAGAATGCAAAAATAATATTACAATTTGTATCGATTAAAGAATTGTTGGAATTTCTTCACGCACCAATGACTGATTTTCATTTCTTGCTTGAAGAGTGAAGTGCACCATTAGTTATAAGTTCGAGGTAAGAGTTAAATTTTTTTTCCCTAAAATGTTTCAAACAGGTGTTAGTGATGTTGGAAGGTTTTCTACGGAGTATCGAAGGTTCGAATCCTCAAGACAGCGGGAAGGTAATATTTATGTTGGAAGGCAGATGTGCTGTGGAGGCAAAATTATGGTGCGCTTTGTCACCCATCTGAGAGTCATGTGTGCATGTTGTAAAGGGAGGTCCACAGAGAGGAGAATTGCTTCCCGAATGTTCGGTAGTCGAGAGAAACTCGGACATCTGAGTAAAAAAAAAAAGGAATACTTCAGCATGTTAATTCTATTTTCATGTGTTAAGTTTGTGTCAGAAAAATTAGAAGTGATATATTTTTACAAGAGACATGATAATTAACACAAATTTAAACGGCAATTTGATAATAAACATAGATTTAGATAGCTCTTATCATTGGAAAATAATTGTATTATCGTTGAGATTGACCAATTCCTGTCCCTTGAATTTTATAGACCAACACAATAGATCGAAGACAAAGCTCTTATAAATGATTTATATAAATAAATCAAAATGATCGATAAATAAAGCATTGGCGCAAAATCCTCATAACACTTGTTTCTGTTGTGGAATATCTTCTATTCTTTCATTTTGGTGGAAAACCATCCTAGATGGCTGGATGTAACTTTTCTTCTTTGAGAAAATATAATATTATTTTATGTTCTCAATAGAGTTTTATGAAATGACGAATGTACCTCTCTTTATATAAAATAAAAAGTAAAAATAAAAAATTAATTGCAATAATAATTCCAAAATTTTCAAAAAAATGCAAATGAATTCCAAATAAATAATTTAAAAACTAAAATAAAAAAATAAAAATAAAATCTCTTTCATTCCCACCTACCCCATCTTCCTCTTACCCCGATCACCACCATCATCACATATTTATTTATTTGGGGTTCGTTTGTACTTCTTTTTAAAATTAAAATTACGATTTCAGTTAATTTTTATTTTTATTTTATTTAAAGATAAGGTTATATTCTGTTACGAGTCTGTGTCAGACCCGCAGCCTCGGCACATTGAATGACGTGGTTTCCGAAGTCAGCTCACACGATCTCCGAGGAGAATGCAGTGGACGAAGAGAGTAAC
>CAIGRK010235011.1:0-15658 GCA_903798315.1 Fraxinus greggii | reverse complement strand
GTGTATACTAGTGAGTGAAAACTTGTATTTGTGAGAGGTTAGAGAGAAACTTAAAGAAATCTTCATACATTTGTAAATCTAAACTTTGTGGCTTTTTCTTAGTGGATCGAGCATAATCTACTTGGTAGATGCTCAACGGGTGAGTAGGCTAAATTAGCTGAACATCCGGGCTCCTAAAAGGGGTGAAAAATTCTTCGTGTTATCTTATATATTTTCGGTGATTCTTATATTTTGCGTTTGTTGTTGCGAAATATCGATTCTGGATCAACAGTTCTGTCTTCTCCAGTCCTCAAAACTACGTTGTAGCAGTCTTTGAAGCTATGGGAGATTCTAGATTCTTCCCTTTTTTCATTGTTGTGCCTCATGCCTTGAGTTCATCTAGTACTACTACTTTGCCCAGAGTGAGTTACACAATTTTGTCTGGCAGGAAATTGGGTGGATTAGCTATTTTCTGGAGGCTAGATGTGGCTCAAAATTCATCCAGGTTAAGTTCTCAGCTGTCATCTCAAGTTTGTATTGTATTGTATCAAATTAATTGATCAGGAAGTTTGGTTCATAATTTAAGTTTTAGAAGTAGAACTTTCTTTTCTTGACATAGAGCCACCGATAATTCTGTTTTTGAGAGCTTGTAGACCGAGATGAGACGTACAAAGAATGAAAATATGCGTACTTGGGAATGATTGTGTTCTACCTAGTGTAAAACGAGATGGATTGAGCTCGACTGCATTTTTCTGCAGTGTCTGAAAAATTGTGAAGCTCGGCCTGGATTTATAAGTTCAATTCTCAGTGCAGCTGTCTAATATTAGATTTTTTCGAGTCAATAATTATACCTCTGTGTTTGGCCGAACGATTTTTCTGTTGAGATGTTGCAGTTGGATTAGTTCTGGCTGCTTGTATCTTTGAAAAAATTGCTGTGGAGGTCCCTGATCTATTTTATGTGTTATATCTTTGTTTTCAATATTTAAATGGAATTTTTTAATCCTCGAAGTCATGATTTGAAGGATGGTTTTTATTCAAATAATCATTAAAATAGCTGAGTGGTACACGTTTTATTATCAGATGATATAGGTATTAAAAAAATAGGTGAAAAAATGTGAGAACAATGACTTTTTTCCTTTTTCTTCTCATGTGGAAGCTATCAACAAAATTTGGTCATCGTGTTCTAGATGAAGCACAAGTCAAAGTTGAAGACGTTGAAGATAATATTATTAAAATCAATCAAATGCATGAGGTAACAAGGGAGATTCTAAATTCCCTCCTTTGAGAAAAAAAAATAGTATGGAAATAGGTCCTTGTTTTGTTTAGTTAAATTCCACTTTTTAATAGTTTTTTTTATAAAAATTGATGAAATATATGATTGAAAAATTGATAAAAATTGTGAATCTCATGGAATGTGTGATTGAAAATGAATTTTAAAAAATATGATCCAAACATGGGCTAAGTGTGAGTTAAGCACCACAAATCATAGTTGTTACATTTTTTAACTAGAGATGATTGATTTCAATTATTTTATGCCCTTTGAGGCGGAGCAAGTTGTAATATCAATAATGTTTCAGGGTTTAGCTTTTATGTTGGGAAAAAAATTTCGAAAACACGAACAAAATCGACCTATAGAAATTGTAAGAAGCTATCTGAGCAAATCTAAACTTCTTAAACAAATGCTGGCGTTCAACTGTTATATCTACTCAATTTATTAATAAGATAAAATTAACTTGAATTGTGAAAAAAGTTAAGTAAGCAACAACCGTGCTCATGATTAATTATAATTACCCAGTAATGAAAAATGAAAAGCGCAATCAACCGTTGAGGTTGAGGAAAAAATAAGTATAATGCTACTCAATATAAAGGTGCAGAGTCAATGCAAGTAGGTGGGCTCTTTCACGCAACTTATGTGTTTGATTTTATACGCAAGAAGAAACAAAGAAATTCAACAGAATTACTCCCTACATTTTTCTCCCTTTCCTCCTAGCTTTCTAAATTCTAACGGTTGGGTTACTTCATCCCACAAGGAAGAAGAAACTCAACAAAAACCCACCTAAAAAATTGGGAAATAGAGAGTTCAATCTTCTCTCGAGTAAGTATTCTGAGATTTTTTTTTTTTGGGTTTTGTTTTTCTGAAGATTTAGAGGTATAGAGGTTTAATTTTTTCTGGAATTTATTCGACGTACGATATTGAGTTCAATTTTTTTGTTTTCTTGAAGTTTAAAGATTTATTCTCCTCCGAAAGCACATGAAGTGATCTTTTTTCCCCTTTTTTTAAAGTGTCAAGCTTTACTCTTCTTCTGATTTTCGTATTTCAGTTTTCTTTTTCTTTTTTGGTTTGATTATATTCATGTGTAGCGTGTCTATTATGTGTATACAGATATGTAAGTATATACTTTTCTGCTTTGAGGAGATGATAAAGAAAGGAAAACGGTAATTTCCAAATATTTGTCGGCAAAAAGAAACTTCAAATTTACAGATTTTTAAATTTCTTGGGGTATCCTGGAGTTTGAAGAAATTTTGTAAGTGATTCTATTACTTTTTTCACCCTCTTTGAATGCTCCTTTGTTCTGCATTTCTTGATTCATTTTAGGTGTTCTAGAGTTTCACCTGGTGAAAGAGCGAGATCAATTACTGTTGAATTTACATTTATGTATATGGTAATCACTATTAAAATGCCCATAAATAAAAAAGGAGAAGGCTTTCATTTAGTTTCAAGTTTGGATCATGATTGTTGATTGTAAATTAGTCAAGATTATGTGTACTCAGATACGTGTCTAGGGTGTTCTGATTAATAATTCAGATAGCTTAAAATTTTGCTGATTTCATTAGGGCTTTTATGATGCAGTTTTTTTTTGCTTATTAGTTAAGCTATTTATTTTTTCTAGTTAATACCCTTTTTGGGATATTCTACTCTTGAGTTTTCTCAATATTACTTGTCAGTGCTGTGACATTTGCATAGTCTGCATTTAGACTGCGATTACCATGTGGAGAACCAAGAAATCCATTGTCCTTACCTCGTATTTAATTGATGATATTGATTCCTCGCGTGTAGCTTCAGACAATACAGTGTTTAGACCTTGTCCATATGGCTCTAGTTGATACATGCGGCTGGCAGAAAGAGCTCATTCGAGTATTTTCAACATTTTCAGTTCAGATACGTCCAGTTGGTTGTGTTTAATACGACATCCATGGTGCAAGTCCCTTACATAGTAGCTGTAGAATGTTATTGGTTTCACATTTTTTACACTCACCAATACTCCTATATGTTCAAGTTCAATATGTGGTTATCACATTATAGATGACTTGATAAAGAAAATGCCGTACCTGCATGGAATCTATTGTTCTTAGCTCTTACTATTTATTAGAAAAATCTGTTTGAAATTAGATTATTGTTTTTCATTAAACATGACTAGAGAATGTGTGTGTGTGTAGAGAGAGAGACCCCTAGAACAAGGTTCCAATAAATTCTGTTCTGTCTAGCTTAAGTCCATCTCGGATGAAAGTAAGCAAACTGGTGTTCCAGAGAAAGTTGCCTAAAATCATTTTTAAATTAATTTTGTGTTCCTAAACTTCCTATAATACAAAATGAGTAGATTTTTGTGTTCATGGCAATGTGCACAATCACATTACACATTCTGCTGAGAATGAAGTATGGCCGAGAATTAAGTATACGGTGCAAAGTGAAATTTCTATATCCGATTATATGATGCATCTTCAGCTGTTTCATAATTTTATGAATATTTATCAATTTTCCTTTTTTGCCTGAATATTTTATATATGGCTTCTATATCTGTCTTGCTTAATATTAATGCATATCCTATTTCATTTGACAGACATCTGGTGTCTCGACCGAGATGTCGGATTCAGCTAAGAAGTCCGAGGGAAACCGTCTTAACAATGGGGGTCAGGTGAGGGAAGATAGTGAGTACGTAAGATTGGTCATACCAGATGAACGAAGGATATCTGAACCTGATACTTTGGAATCTCAACCACAAGCAAGGACAAGGTTTCTTCTTACATGGTGGATCAAGGCCATAACATGGTGTTCAATCACTATAGTTGTTGTGCTTATATTTTTTAAATGGGGGGTTCCCTTTCTTGTGGAGAAGGTACTTTATTTCTTGTTTTTACTATTTACGTATTTCTTCCCTTTCGTTTTTTTAATTTCTTCTACTGAACCTTTCGCAGAAATGGGCATAATTTGGACATAGTATTTTACTATAAGGATTTGAATCTACTTTTCTTAATCAGGATCATCTGCAGTTTGTTGGGGGCAGGGGGATGGGGGTGCTTATTGTTTGACATATTAAGCAAATGATATTGGGTCGATGATGATCTGAAGTTTTTACAACGATATTTTTGAATGATAATTTGATGCGATGATACCAAGAAATGTGAGTGGATAATAACTAGTTATTAACAAGAGCTATGGAATTCTAGACTTGGCTTAAGAATGGATTACATTGATATATCTGTTCATAAAAAGTATTTCTCTACATTTAGTGAAGTTTCTCATCTTGTAGAATATTTTAGCCTCGATTTACTAATGAAACCCCTATAACCTTTTACTCCAATGATTGTGCTTAGGTTCTTTTCCCAATCCTGCAATGGGAAGCGACTGCATTTGGTCGTCCTGTGCTTGCTCTCGTACTTGTAGCTTCTTTGGCGCTTTTCCCAGTGTTTCTTATTCCTTCTGGTCCTTCCATGTGGCTAGCTGGGATGATTTTTGGTTATGGCCTGGGGTTTGTCATAATCATGGTTGGGACAACTATTGGAATGATCCTGCCATACTTGATTGGTTTACTCTTTCGTGATAGAATTCATGTAAGATACATGATATTGTATAATTTATGTTCTCTTTTTTATATTCAACTATCCGTAGTTGATGTTTGCCATTTCTTACTTTGTTGTTTTACTCATAATCTTTTGTCTGTAAATATGCAATGTAGCAATGGTTAAAAAGATGGCCTCAGAAAGCTGCTATGATTCGATTGGCTGGAGAAGGAAGTTGGTTCCATCAGTTTAAAGTGGTTGCACTTTTTAGGATTTCGCCATTTCCGTACACTATATTTAATTACGCGATAGTGGTGACGAGTATGACATTCTGGCCCTATTTGTGTGGATCAGTTGCCGGAATGATTCCTGAGGCCTTCATTTACATCTACAGGTCAGCTCTCTATCTGTATTAGACCCAATGGGTAAATAATACAGCCCGTTTGTTACTAGAAATAAGTGGTTTGCTCTCCATTCGACAAGGCAACAATTAAGGATCAATAACAACACAACCTTTAGTGAATGACTGAATGCACTTGTTTCCCATGCGAGGGTGATTCATGTAATTCAGCTTCTAGGCATGTTTGGCTAAGCTTAAAAAATAAGTAAAAGTTACTTTTCTGTTAATTCCCATCATGTACAAGACTAGATGTTACTTTTTCCTTACATTAAAGAGCATGTTTGGCTAAGCTTCAAAGCTAGAGAAGTCAAATATGCTAGAAGTAACTAAAGTAACTCTTTACTATCAAAATTTCAAAATCAGTTAGTTACTTCCAATTTTGATAAATTAAAAGAACTTAATTTATGCTTTGGCATTGGAACCCGAGTTGTCCAATAGCTTATTTTGGAGCAATGACTTCATTCTTGTTTGTTTGTTTTTGGTTTTTGGCTGACTTCACTTTTGGTTTTGATGTCTACAGTGGCCGACTCATAAGAACGTTGGCAGATGTCAAGTATGGGAACCATCACCTGACTCTAGTAGAAATCATCTACAACGTCATTTCCTTTATTATTGCTATCATTACGATTGTTGCTTTCACAATCTATGCAAAGAGAACGTTAAACGATCTTAAAATGGCAGAGGCTAATGGTGAAGGCTCTGCGCCTGGAAAGAACAATTTCGAGCTGAATAAGCTTCCACTTGAAAAGCATAAGCATCCTAGTGCATCGTCCCCTTCATAGATTAGCTTTACTTTGAACCTTATAATGTAAATAATTGGCATTTATTAAGGTTCCTTTTTTGATGATTTTGATAATGTGACTGGAAGAATACTTGAAAAATAATATTGTTGATCGTGACCAGAAACGGAAATGTCTTTACCCTGGTAATTTGAAAATGAACAATAAATTTCTTGTTGATGTGTCTTCATTTAAATTTTTTTTTTTTATTTTTTTTGGTGGGATTTGGTTTTGAATTGCATGCTTTTTTATTCTTCTTTACAAACTGGGATAGTGCCAAAATCTGAGCTTGAATTTAGCGCAAAACGCGACGCTCATCTATACAAAATTGGAGTCAAAAAGAATCTCATACACCCTTGACCAAAATAGTAACTTTAAATATCGAGAAATTTGAAATCGACTATATAATCCAATCGATTAGTTGACTAAAATCAGGAAGAGAGGGGAAGAAAGAAAATAAAAGTAAAAAACTTCAGATAGAAAGTGAAAGACCTGCATTTACAAACAAACCATCACTTGCAGCATTTGACTCATTAAATTCTGAAAGTTTTGCTACAAAGATGGAACAGAAATACCTTGCACCCCCTTTACTTTTCCTTTTTTTTTTTTCCCATTTACAGTAGAAATACAATGTAAAAGCAACTAATGTGGCCTTCCAGATTAACTAGCACCATCAACCAAAGATGGTAAGCTGCTCATTTCCAGTCTACCCGACGAACAAAAATAGTTGTGCTAGGGCAGATGAAAAGCAATAGGGCATACTCGAAGAATTCAGCAAAACCCCCTGTGAGTAGCTTTCATTTCTCTGTCATGTCCATAACTGGAAAAATTTCTTGGACACGCCTTCATCCAATAGAATGATTCGAAGGGCATCATTCTAGGAATAAAAATGTGAAAGGGCAATGAAATTAATGATGTGCTGAATGCCGGGGTTTTGGTGGTACATACAACATATCACCACACTCAATTGGAGTATCTGTTATAGGATTCCATCGGTCAAACAAAATTCTGCCCCCTCGGCCAATCCTTCCACGATAATTAAACGAGCATGCAGACGTGCCATTTGGGGTTGACAAATCCGATGGAGGTATAATGCCTGCAGCTGCTAGTTTATCTGGATCTAGTGGTTTAGTGAACAGCAAGATTGGTTCATTTGGATCCTGCATAAACAGTAGAATGCCGTTTTACATGTCTGTAGCAAGGATGTTGTAGACATGGAATGAGCATCCAACAAACTATATACCAATCCTCCAGGCGCACCAGCCAAATGTCAACTTTTCAGATTTATTGTCATGTCTTCTACAGACATTATGTAGACAAAATAAAAATGAAAAGGAGTAAATTCAGTTAAGAATGAGCTCAAGACAAGTACCAGTTTATGAAGCCAACTGTGTGGAATATGACGCCGTCTGACATCTCGCCTCATGCTTCTTGCAGAAGCCATCACCAGCTTCGTTTCTACGAAAGATGGGGTTTGCACCAAAGCAGGACGACTATTTGCCACATCATCAGAATCGACAAACTCATCTTCGCTTGAACCGAACTTGCTGGTGAAGGACGGCAATCCAGGAAGTGTCAAGCTATCTTCAAGGAGCTCAGTTTCATGCTGGAAAATACAGACAAATTCAGTTACCAGTAATCCTTAAAAATGTAACTATTGCAGCTCATGACCTGATAGAATTTGAACATTCAACACAACAGCACTCCACAGATTATACCATTTAAAGTGCTTTTGTTTTATTGAGATGAAAAAACAATTACAGCATAAATTGGTATGGTTTGAAAAGAAATTCCTAAATGTGCTTTCATAGGGAAAGTATGTTCGAAGTAATCTCAGAGGGGAACAGAAGGGGGATCTTCTTTTAACTTGAAGCGAGAAAGAAAACATGCAGATGACAAAGAAATAAAATCTCCCCAAAGAAAACACCATCAGCAATGATGATGTCACTAAAGGATTATCATACAGGCATGAACCAGAGAATCACCATTACGAGTCCATAGTAGATTACCATTGGACAAACCTTAAGGAGTACATATGAAAGGGTTTGGGCAGAGAATAAATTTGATCTCCTATTGCGCATGGTGCTAAGATAGAGGCCAGGACATAGTCCAGGAAGACAGAAGTGTGAGGGTGGTAATTTGAGAGTCAAAAGAGACTTGAGGCACTTGTTCTCTATAAACTATGAGAAATAGCAGAACAAAGAACCAGAAGCGAAACGCTGAAGCTGGGAATTCATGGATTATTACATTATATGATGATAAAATTAATTCATTGGAACTTCGGGGTAAATAGTCTAATGGAAAAATGGGAATTCTTTCTGCGGATGCGAATCTGGATAACACAGACTCTCGAGTGTTGCTTCTTTGCTTTCTTTTCAAGATTCTCAATGTGAATTATTGTTTATTTTGCAAGACGGAGGAAGAAATGCATATCACATTATGCTTCACAGCAAATTCCAGCATCAGATTGGCTTTTTATGGGCTGTAAATAGAAGTGATTATACAAAAGAAGTCAGTTTCAGAATTACTAATAATTTAATAGCACAGAATAATCATGCGTACCTTATACTTCATTTGAATTCTTTGAAGGCTAACCTCACTCTCCACAAGTTCTCGTTTTTTCTCTTCCCTCTACATAAAATCATGATGGAGGAATGAACAGTAATCACCGTGTCAAAAGCTCCCACACCATGTGCAACATAAAGCTTACTGGAGAATTTTGAACTTTCGAATCATAAGGTCAAATACCTTCATCAGAGCCTCAATAATGGTCTTCGCCTGATCGAGGTTGCGCCTGACCTGAAGATGGAAATTGAAAACGAAAGGGAACTAAGTGTGTAAATAAAACATTACAAAATAGAATCGCAGAAACAAAAACATAATGCGAAAGTGCTCCTCCTACTTTCTCAAAGCTATGAAATGATTATTAATTAATTGCCTCAAAACTCATGAGCCTGTTGAATGCACTCCTCAAATGGATTAATGACCAGGAATGAGACACTGAAGTCAACAATCGTCATATGCGATTAAAGATCAGTGGCTCAAAATGAGAACAGAAGTTGGCGATCAGCAATAACTAGCAGAAGATAATCGTACGGTTATGTGTGCAAGCAAATTTGCTTTGGCACACGAACATGAAGCGAGTAGTGAGCTCAAAAAAGTAATGCCAGTCCTCCTAGGACACACCTTGGCTTTACAACATCTTGTTTTCAGGGGTAAGTGAGGGGCTCCATGGAAGGCCAGAAAATTACACACTTATTAAACAAACTCAGATATTTGGACTAAACACCCTACTATTTCACAATTTATATCTGGAATAACAGCTGAAATGCCCATTGAGCTATCAAATCCAATGTGTTTCATGGCTCAGATTAGGATCAAAATGAATTTGCTAAACCGGCTCAGCCGGTTAATTGCTTGGGGAAATGCAAACTTGCAAATGGAAGTAATCTCATTTTGTGATGGAATAAAATTTATAATCCTTCTGAAAGATTCAATATTATCAACATATTGAACCATTTATGCGACAACGAGTTGCTCTTATTCCTAATGGGAATAGAAAGAGGATAACTACAAGGCTCAGCATTAAAAAAGCAGTATTAAGGCCATTGTACAAAATGAATAGTTCATCCATGATATGTCCAAACTATTCTACACAGTATATGCAAGCATGAAGAAATAAAAGATGACCAATCTGAGACATTGCACAAGTTTTATATCAGAATGACGATATGTTCAAAAAGTACAATTAGGACTTGACGTCACTTTCAGTAAAAGACAGGCAAAAAGAATTTTAAGTAAAAGAATTTTAAGTATTGATGGTTAATACTTCTAAATCAATTAAGCACTTAATTCGAAGTCCACTACACAACACTAAGCACATGAAAACAAAGTATAACAAGATACAAGGGCTGGAATAAAAATAATGATCACCTGACGAAGCTTTTCAAAGGACTGCAAATTGTTTTCCCTCCTTTGCATCTATTTGTAAAACAGCAAGCATGTAGAAGACCCATTAATATACATTTCAATTCCTCAAGGTTTAATAAATGATAACGGCACTTAAAAATATACACGAAACAACAAATGAATCAAGTAACAACATACTCTCCTAGTGTGAAGCCTATGAGCTTTCTCTCTTGGCCTGAATACATTGTACGGATTGGTGTCATTGACTGGTGGAGGTGGCTGTAAAGGAAATTGCAAAACAGAGATTAGCACATGCAAGTGCGCCATTCTAGGAAAAAAATCCTTCCAAGTAAATTGGAGGAAAGGCATAACATTTGCACGATTTTAAAATGAAACTCTAGTGATGTATCAAAATGTAAAGTCAAATCAAGCCTAATCCAAATGCTATGAAGCTGGACACACATAAAGAGTAGTTATTGCAGAACATAATATAGTAACTTGAAACAAGAAGTTCCATCCGTAAAAGCTAAACTGTTGAGAGAAAAAAGGGCTAAACTGTTGAGAGAAAAAGGAGAAAATGCCAATAATTCTTTGAACTTAAATCTATAGGAATTCTATCAGAAAAGAAGAGACAGAGCTTCGAAGAATGAATGCCAGTAGTTCTTCGAACTTAGTTCTATAGCTATTCTACAAGAAAAGAAGAGATAAAGGTTTTGAAAATGAACGTCAATTTCACATTATTTTATTGTTCATAAATCATGCGTGCAGGGGATGGAAGCAGGAATCTGGTCCTGCATATTTATCAGGAAAGCTGTATTTCCTTGAGCATAAAATTCCCTATTACCATACGTATCTGGCCCAGAATTCAAGATATTGACACCAACAAATGAATTGCAAAACTACCTGTAAACGTCGAAGAATTGGTTTTTGCCATTGTTCCCGCTGGTTGCAAAAAATGAAAGACAAAAGAAGGCAAACAATATGTGAGGATTCATCTTAGAGATTTATTGTATTTATTATAAGCTAAAGTTTGTTGTAAGCCCCAAAACCAATGTGCAACTCTACCAATAAAACGCCGTATGTAAACTATTTCCTCTCCTAGCAGAAGAATATTCAACTCATGCAGAATATGAAAAGCGAGACAGGCTGCAAAATAAAAAGAAGACATTACAACTGAACGTAGAACATACGCCCCACCCCCCATTCCGTTTGTCACGCCACCTCCCTGAAACAAAGTTGTGAAAAAGACTTTGACACCTTACAGCTACTACGTTAAATCTCTTATTTATTACATTTTTACCTCTTGGCACAAAATTTTGATAACATTATTGACATCTAACCACCATTATTTTAAATATCATATCTACTCTACCTCATGTCTACCCACTGCATATGAATATGTAGCCATCATTCTTTTCCATTGCTAAGAGCATCTCCAAGAGATTCTCTATTTTTAAAGAACATATTCTATCATTTGGAGAGCATTTAAAATTTTGAAATACTTTAGCAAGCTCTTTATATTTAATACTTAATTTTACTACTTCCAAAAAATATTTATTATTTTTCTTTATCTTTTATTTTAACTAGCTTTTATTTTGATTATTTGGTTGTTTTCCCATATTGAAAATTGAAACACTTTGAATGCATTTAATTATAAAGAGTAGGTTTGGCTCCCACTCTCTAAATTAAAAAGGAGCATCATTTTAAATGTTGACTTTTTAAAATAAAAAAATCTCATGTTTAAAGAATCTCTTGGAGATGCTCTAACCTTGAATTGACAATTCAGGAAATATGATATAAATGTATTTTTTGGTGGTTACAACTTACACGAGACATCCAGAATTCCAGACGTGGAAAGTGAGCGACCAGAGTAGATAGGGAAGAGTATTTTTCAAGTGACGAGCTAAATCAACTTATTCTAATTTTCCAAATAATTACCCTAACTTGCCCTCCATATCAAATCATTTTGAGTCATTTTACTTGTATTAACGCATATTTACCTTTTATTGAGTCAAGGATGTGAAATTATGAAAGGTCAAGTTTCCACAGAAGCTAGAGGGTATGTGTTCCAAAGAAAAGTCATTGTTCCCATCTCTGTTTCATTTTTCAGCACAACAGCATGTTCTTAGGTCATGACCAAGTACTCACCACAAAAAAGAGAAGACCAGAGATAATAGCTAACTTTGCCAAAAGCCTATAAAAACACTGCATATCTTGTGCACACATTTCTAGTAAAATTTATCATATAAAAGACACCCAGTACAAGAATATCAAATGGTGGTTGAAACATACCTTTTCCTTCCAGTAACTATAGATAGATTGGAAAACCCCATATTTGATGGAAAGAGCTTGCAAGGCCTAACATGAAAATGACAAATTATTATAGCATTATACAAAACTAATTACTCGAGAACACCCAAAATTCTGAAGGGAACAAAAAGAAAGAAAGTATACATAAGCACAATGCAGTTCCAATCTATGTAAAATCATTATGCACAGTCCAGACTCTAAATATGTAAGTCAAACAAAAGCAGGCCGAAGCAACCACCAAAATAAATCTGTAACATGAGCGACTGGAAATCAAAACAGCCCTGACTTGAACTGTGACGAGCTTTCCACTAAACCTTGTAAACCAGTGACTTGTCTTCAATGACGCCCTTACAGTCTGATTAAACTACAGGTTTAGAATTTGAATGAGCAGGGACCAGCTCCTAAGTAATTTTTCACTTTACCGTGCACTCATCAATTATGGGTCTTCACATTACCTGATAAGCTTTTGAACACGTGACTAGGCTAGTCAGTTCTAAATCGGCAACATTAAGCAAGAACTTTTAGCACTTTGCGAAGCAAACTTTTACACCACTCCTACTAAATTGAACTCTTTGACAAGTAGAATATTAAATTCTACATATATTGAAAACTTTAACACGATCCAGCGTTTAAATTTATACTTATTGAACTTGTGCATCTTTAATACTGGTATCTAAAAATACCAGGAGGATGGCAGAAATCTCTAAATCCAAGTTCATGCGATTGAGGTGCATATCATGGCATGTAATTTTTTAAGCAATTCTTGAACTGTTCTTCAGGTTTATTCATTAGCTTCTTGACTCCTTCGACTGACTTGTAACCACAAAAAGAAGCCAAAAGCACATGAACGCATATTCTAAATTCCCAGGACTGTGACTACTCACTTTAAAAAATTTAGCACTCCTCTTGTATGCTGTAACCACAGATCCATAAGGTGAACAATTTTTTGACATCTACAATAAATAAAATTTAAGAAAGGAAATGTCGGAGCAACTTTAACAATGATTACAGCTGATATTCGACTACTCGTGCAATCAAACTCCGTATCCTTGCATTGGTTAAGGAAAATTGACAAGTCATACTAGTTAAGTTCCCTTAACCCGTTGTCTTATAATTCATAATTCACCCAATTTTCACCAAGGTTCCTATTTTCAGGGGATGGAGAAGGCAAAAGGAGGAAATGAAATAATCAACCCACTCAAAGAGATTATGGTCATAATGTATTGTCTCCAATAAGGTCTTGAATTTTCCCATGTTCCTTGCTGGAAAAGGCTCATGGCCTCAATTTTTGGGTCACCTTGAGGAGATGAACCCAACCTTTTCACCATAATGCTATTTACTTCCTTGCCCGTGCCACCGTGTGGTCATGTATTTTAAACTGCTATTGAGCAGCATTCACTATCAAAGACATCAATTTACATCTACACAATTTGATCCATCTAAAGTATAAATAATATAAATCAAAAACATCTTGAAACAAGAAAAGAGGAACTCAATAGTTTTGAAGTGGTTTGTTCAAGCTATTGTAAGAAGCGAGTCCAACACCAACTAAAAAGTGTTTCAATACATAATTACAAAACGCCAGCAAATTAAAGTAACTTAATCACTAAAATCACTTCACAAAGAACGAAACTTCATAACAAAAAAAGAGTAGAACAGCACACAACTAGAAGCATACACTTAATCATAACAATGTACATATTTTTTTAAACTGCAATAAGAAAAGTAATAGTCTCACCTCAACAGCAGCATCGAAGGTTAAAATCACAGGAATCGATGAGCCAAGCGTGGGAACGACAAATCCTGCTCTTTCCCGAGCCTTGTGATCTAAAACCTCCAATTTAAACAGAATTGTCTCAAGCCTGCATCAACAATCAACATCGTGAGTACAAGCAGTAGAATAAAAAATTTAAGAATAAATCCAGATGTCATAAAGAGCCTCCTCTTCAATCCTTCCCCACCCCCCGGTTTTGGTACAGTCAGCATGAACAATAATCATACAATGTGGGACAGAGATTGGACAAAAAGGCACCTTAATACGCAACAGTAGGTAGACTTTATAGAATCAAAGTTCCATAAAGTTCCAGTAGGAGCTGAAGCAAAGTCTTAACTTTCCAACAGGTACTAACATAGCTTGAAAAAAAAAATTCAATAATTCCATCATGCTATCAGTTCAAGAATGCTTCCGCCACCGTAGCAGTGAATTACCGATTAATACGGATGTCATAAATCAAGATATGCGAGCATCTCAGAACAATTTACTCGCCTTTTGAGTTAGATATTAGATTTTATCAGTTCCATGGCAAAAGAGAAACAACTAAGTAACAATTTCATGTACCTTCAGATCTAAAATTAGAACCATGAACTGATTTCCAGACAATGAAGACATAATAGCTATTGATAAAATAGGATTTAACACTTCGTAGGTCAGCAAAGGAAGAAGAAAAAAGATGAAGAACGATATCAAAGACAATTTTATTATACAAGGACTTTTACAAGATAGAGAGAATATTACTTTTCAGCTGCAAGAGTTTTTCTTTCTTTGTTTAACTCTTGAAGCCAATCTTCATCCTCATTGTCAAGATCGTACTCAACAAATTCTCCAATCTCAGCACGGGCTGCCAATAATATGACAGTTTTAACACATGATTGCAACAAAAATGTAACAATTAATCAGTAGCCTATTTAGAGTGCGCTTGGTATAGCTTTTTATAGATTATAAATTGTGGATCCTACAGAGGGTGTGGATAGTAAGTGTAGTAGTTGTGGGTCCAAAGAAATGTGTAGACAGAAAGTATACTTGTCAAACATGAACTTAATTGTCTCACCTCCCCTTGCGCGAAGATATGATGTTGGTTGAGTGAAAGTACGGGAATAGTCTCTTTCATATGTATCCACTACCACGAATTCAGGAGTTGGTATTTCTGAAGCAACCTTTTTGCTAGGAGTTTGTTGTACCTTAAGAAAAATTGATCATGAAATTAGTTAACCCACGGATAACATGATTCGCAACTAAGTACATCTGCCGAATTGTACTACATCATTTAAATGGCATGTACAGGTCTTATAAACATGATAGGAAGTAAATACTCTTTGTTTCACATAGACATTTACAGGTCTTGTGGAAGTAGTATGCATGAAAACTTTAGCAGCAAGAGAACGTGACGTGTGACCTGGTAAAAGGCTTCAGGATGGAAAAAAAAATCTGTGATACTTTTAGGCCACGACAGGGTCAACAATATTACAGATAAAGAACCCCTATTGCCACATCTGGATGATATTAGGATAAAAAGATGCTGGAAGAACAAAATTTTAAAATTAGATCCCACTGAAGTTCAGTCAGTATATACATACAATTACAAATACCTATTGTTTGTTTTATTTTACAAGGCATTTTCCTCAGTTATACCTAAGTCCTTGATAACCTATTAACACACCCTCGTTATTATGAACTCTAAGTACCAATCATATAAATTACAAAGTCTGCATTTGGATGTAAGTT
>CAIGRK010235003.1:0-16233 GCA_903798315.1 Fraxinus greggii | reverse complement strand
TTTTTTTTTTTTTTTGCATTGTATAGATGGGTCCAGAGGAGGAGGTCAAAAAAAGATCAGAAACAAATATGGAGGCTGCTGCTAATAAGGCTTGTGGAAATTTTGCTAAAGAACTCGAAGATGAGCTTTTGAAGTATACAGTCAATCACGAGGATATCCAGAAAATGGATGCTCCCTTGGTTGATCAAACTGAGGAAGTTCATAAAATTGCTGATGTGGAAGTCGATGTAATGGAGTGTACAACTTCTGGTGGCAATGGAATCTCTGAGGTGGAATGCCAGGATTCAACTGAAAACTCAAGTTCTTTTGATGACAGTGATTCTGGAATCGAGAATGGTAATACTGAAGTCGTGTCACATTTTCATGATGAAGGTACATCAGCAATGGATTTTGATGGATTTGGTGAAATATTTAGGATGAGGTACCTTTTTCCCTGCACTTTTATTCCTTAAAAGTCCTTTCGTGTAGTTTTCAAAATCAGAGCACATACCCTTCATACAGCAAATAATCTATGGTGCCATTCAATGCAATTTTTAATGATTTTTATGAAAAAGAGCCAGCCACGGGTTGACAGAGGACCCAAGTTAAAAAGGAATTAATCGAGCATTCCTTCTGTGTTGTGACAGGAGATGTAATTGGATCCTGTCCTTTTATCCTGTCCATCTCCAACAAGAGCGCAGGCTAATGAACACATCCACCTGTTTCTATGATACCCGAAATAACTATTTCCCCTTCTTGTTCAAAGCACTAGCACATAAATAATGGAACAATTTGTTGAATTTAATTATGTAATCCAAAATTTCCTTTCATCTTTTACCGAGTGCTTAATTAGACTTGTTTGGTGGGGATTAAAATCAGATTTAAAGTAGATTTTGATAAAAGTTAATGATCAATGTGGTTGAAAAGTTGTGGGACTAACGAAATATGTGGTTAAAATTGATTGTTGACTTTTACTTAGATTAAAATTTGAATTTTAATCACTACCAAATCGGTGCTTATTATATCCTTATTTCCCTTCATCCCACATTTATTTTATGTACTTTTCTCATCCATAGGAAGAAAAAATTGACAACTCATTGGAGGTCATTTATTCAACCTCTTGTGTGGCGTTGTAAATGGGCTGAATTGCAAATCAAGAAGTTCCAGTCTCAAGCAAAAGAATATGACAGAAAACTTGCAGAATATACACAACAAAAGCAGTGTCAATCTCAGAACTTGACATTGGAAGATGGTGTGAAATCACTCCCTTTCTCCTGTAACAATGTGAGAAGTAAGGTCCTCAAGCGGAAGAAAAGAAGAACTGAAGAAACAACGGATGTAGCAGCGTATATGTCACGTCATAACCTCTTTTCTTATTATGGTATGCATTTCTTCTATATTGCCATCAAATACAAATTTAGATTGTTTATGTCAATTAAGATTTGATTTATGGCACTTTGCAGAGAATAAAAAGTCCTTCGCCGAGGTTGCTGTCATGGATGATGAGTGGAGAAATCCAGGTTAGAAAATGGACTTTTGCTTCAACTTGATTCTGAATTTCATACTGCTTTAGTGTACATGTTGCGGTGAGAACCTGTAATGCTGTACTGTAGAAATTATATTTTTGCTTATATGAATACAGATTAATAAGATTATGTCCCCAGGTTAAGCTTTCAATGTGTGTTGATGACCACAAGAATCTCTCTCTCTCTCTCTCTCTCTCTCTCTCTCTCTCTCTCTCGTATTGTCCCTACTTTTCTGAAGTAACAGTCACCTTAAGCTTGCAGGTCTGTGAGTCGCCTGTGGGGCATTCCTTCCCCCTAGGAAGCATGTGCCACGTTTTTTTTTTTTCCAATTTATTTAGTGTGATATAGGGTTCTATTAAAGATGCATCTGGTTCTTGTTCAATTTAAATTGTGTTAGTAGGGCCTGAATTGTAATTTGTGATTGTTAAGCTTTTGGAAGGAAATGCCCTCAGATTTGTTAAGCCTTTCTCACTCAATGTTTCCTATAACTAAAATCTTTCGTTTCTTTTAGAAAATATGAAACCGGTTTTGAGAGTAAAAGAAACCAACAGATTTAATAACTGAAAGGTAAAGCTCTTAGATTTTTTAAGCTTTTCCGACTCAATTTTGGGCCAAAAATTGGACGTTTCTTTTAAATAAAAATGTGAAAAATCACACAAACCTACCTTTTAAGTTCTCATTTCAATAATCAGGTATTAAGATTTATCTTTAAAGAACCAGGTGTACCCAACCCACCCCCACGCAATTTATGTCAAAATTAGGATTTAAATCTGGGCGGTGCGATTTGCAATCCCTTTGTGTCCGTGTGTTGGGTTTTGATGCTGGTGGTGACGACAGTGCGATGGTGGCAGCGTGGTACGATCTGTCTGTCTGTGTGCGATCTGTACATCTGTGTGTGGGCTGTATGTTAGATTGTTGGTGCAAGTAGTGCTGGTGGTGCAGTGGTGGCGCTATTGGACTGTGTTGGGCTGTTGTTACAGGCGATGGCGGTGTGATGGTGGTGGTAGCGACGCTGAATCTATGGTTTGAGCTTGTCTGTGGTGGTGGCGGTGAAGAGGCAACGGCGTTTTGTGTGGTACCAACAGTGGAGCGGGGTGGGGTGAGGTGGAGAGATGGAGGGTAATTTATGACCAATTAATTGGGTGATTGTGATCCGTTAATTTAATAATTTGTGATCAATAAATAAGTTGTAACCAATCAAATTGATAATTTGTGATTTATAAGTTGTGATAAATTAATTTGATTATTTGTGACCATTAAATAATTTGTGACTCGTATATAAGTTGTGACTTATAAAATTTGTGATTTGTGATCGAGAAATAATTCGTGATCTATAAAAAATGATGAGAAATTGGTTAAGATTGTAAAAGAAACCAATACCTTTAATTGCTGAACAAAAGTTTGATCAGGTTTCAACTTTCAACCCTCACCTTTTCGCTGCACTGTCAACAACCTTCTCTCTCCACCCACTATGCCTTTTGATAGTCGGTCACTCCACCCCGGCTCAGCGCTCTTTAAACCTTCTCTGTTTCATCCACCTCCATTGCCGTGTGCCCAATTGAGAACGATAGAGCGCTAGGTTTGTTTCTCCATTTACTTTATTTTTTTTGTTTGTTTGAATGCAGTAGCTGTGTTAGCAACATGTTAATGGATTGTTGGCGAGGTGTCCTACTGCTAAAAAGGAAAAAAGGGGAAAATAGGGACACACCACCTGCATAACTGGCCCATATCAGAAACACATTGGAGCTTGTAGGAGTCCGACACGTATCGGACACTAACATTCCGGCATTGGTGGTGAGTCGGTGCTTTCTAGCTTGACCCTTACCCTCAAAAAAAGGGAAAAATGGAAACTACAGCCAAGCTAGAGATTTTGACTGCATTTATTCCTCCCGATTCAAATATACAAGAAAATAAAGTTTTCTGCTGGATCCTTTAGTGTCCTGAATTTTATTCTAATTGGTCAGAGCTCGATCTTGTCGAGGTGAATCGACGGGTTTAAGCCCGTTCCTCACTGATGCAATGATTACATCAAACCGTCTCTCCCTTTCCAAACAGGGGCCCTTGCAAAGGATGTACTTTATTTCGGAATCTTAACATTGTGTACATAGTGCAAATGAATATTTTTTCCTGCTGTCTTTCTGTTCTAGAATGCTTTTAACTGGAGTGAGTTGGCTGTCATTTTACCCTTTCCTTTTGTTTGGTAATGTTTGTTTTGATCTGAAATTGTTATAACTTATTGTGCTTCTGAGTTTATTAATTAATCTGATTATAACCAATTTTTCCCCCCCTTTTGTACAAAAATGAGATCCGCTATTACATGACAGAGTTTTGTGTTTTCCAGCAATAGCCACTGAGAAAATCAACTTTGATGATGACTTTTGGGCAAACGATGAACTGCAATGGCTCGAGTCCAGAGACGGTGACAATTCCTGGGAACACGTACTTAGGAAGATTGGATATTTACAGTCACAAGTCAGCAAGATGAAGAGTAGAGTTGACAAGGTAATGAGTGAAAATGCAGGGAAGAATTCTTCCACAGTTGACTTGAGCTTTCTAATGCCATCTAATGCTTTGGTTGGTTCTCCTCGAAACACTGGGTCTCTTTCAAACAATGGGGACAGAATGCCAGTAGGAAGTTATATTGAATCTCAGCTTCTATCGGAGTACAATATGGGCGACGTTAAGCGTGAAACTTCAGGTGTAAGTCTTGGAGATGTTCCTGATGTAATTGAAAGCACTGATCAGTCCGTTCTTGGAGATTCGTGCAAAACTGTAAGTCTTTTATCTAAATCCAATCTTGCTTTCGCTCTCGATGCTTTTTTAATTAGGCACTTGTTTTTCATCTATACCTCAAGAACAAGCTTTTCTTATCCTAATAAGCTTTCACCCTCGTCACTTTTTGTTCTTGTTATCCTTTCTTTTTTCAGTGACCAAGAAAATGTGTAGAAGTGATTTTGGTGCGTGAAATCCTATATATCATTGTACTGCGTAAACCTCCCCGTGATACATATGTTGGAACCAGCTGATCTTTACCTGCTCAACTCTTTCCATGGGTATAATAGGTGGCTGATGATATTTTCCATATCAAATATCTTAGGCTTGAATATAGCTTTTTCTTTGTACAAAAATAAATTGAATACATGATTGGTGATTTTCTTGCTCTAGGTACATGATCTACAATCATATTTCTTATCAACTCCCCCTCCACCACCCCCCTTCCCCCCCAATGGTGGTCAAAGATAGGTTACTGCCATACTGAATGTGAACGTCCATTAGGTTCTTGGGTTTTTTGTTCTTGAAATGACCCTCAAGAGTATCTGTTATGATGAATTAAAAAAGTGGCTTTTCTTGAGCTGTACCATAAGGAGCATTGCTATTATTAACTTCTAGCGGGGCAAATACTCGAACTCTTGGGAACTAAATTTGTTAATACAATCTCAGTTATGTATCCTTTTTCTTCAAAGTTGATATCAGTAAAACCATAACTTGTGCAGGCTGAAGATGACATGCTTATCGATAATACGAGATTGAAGGCAGATATGAATAATTTTGAGGAAGTCAAGATTCAGGCTATCCAAAAGCCTTTGGTACCGAAAGATGGGTCAGGTAGCACCATCCCTCCACTTCCTGCAGATGCTGATCAGGCTACCAATGATCAACCACCACCAAAACTGCGTTCTATTTCAAAGCTTACTGCTCCTAAAATTAGAAGGAAGAGGGGAAGACGAAAAGGTTCTGGTCAGTGGAAACGAAGATCCTCAGCTTAGATGCCTAATTTTGGGTTACAATAGTTTCTCTCTGATCAAAGAAGTTTGGAAGACACAGGATATTGATGTTAATTGCCTTGTGACCAAAGAAATTTGTTGAGTGTACTTCAACCTACCAAAAAGATCCACATCGTTGTCTCCTTTCTAGTATGTACATGCTGAAGTTGCTCTATTCTCGCTGTGTATTTCTGTTGGTAAATATGAATGCTTGATGAAATTAAACAATCGCGAATAGTTACCATGGACTTGGAAAATTTTCTGAATAATAAATTACATTTATTTGCGTTCTTGGTTAATAATTGAACAATTGATTAATTGATAAAAGGACCATTTATTCAACCTGTTGATCTACGCAGTGTTCTGGCACATCATCGAGATTATGCATTTTGCTTTTTATATTTATGTGCCAACCTGACCAAGAACCATCTTCTGGGATAATTTGGCAGAAATGAGAGCCAGCACTGTAGCCGAGGGCACAAAAATAACATCGGGAATTGCTTTGATCAATTTAAGCTGGGGAATACTTTCGCCCGCTCTCTTGGCCGCCATAGCAGCCGGAGGTGTCACTAGTCCGGCTATGAGGGTAAAATCATCCAATTTGCTAAGATTCACATTCTTCTTCATGAATTCTAATAAAATTTTCTTCTTTTCTGACTCATCTGCCTTTTCCCATTCCTCGAAGCATACCTATTTTTGCTAATTTCTTGTTATTAGTACAAGTGCATATGTACGAAAGAGAGAGGAAGAGAGAGCGAGTACCTGAACTTCCTCTGGTAAAGGAACATTATAGTGTTTACCAGGCAATGCTTCATTCACTGTGCTGAGAAACAAATTTAAAGGGAAATAATTTAATTAACTGGTGTTTATCTATTTTCAGAAATGGATAAATCTATTAATGGAATTGGTACAATTTTTACTTGAAGATATCAAGAATAGCCATATGGAATTTCGCGAAATCTGAGATATCTTTCTCCATGAACTGCTTTTGAAGGGTTCCCGTTAACATACTTTGCAACTGTGTTGTTGGCAAACCTAGCATAAGAAATTACAAAATCGATATAAAAATTGCATAAAAGAAAAATGATCACACCATCACGAGAGTAAGATTACTAACCTTTTCCCATGAAGCTCATGAACATCCCCATCTTGCGAATAGTGGGAATTCGTGTCGTGGTCGTGACCTATATATTGAAAACATATAGGTTGGTGGTGCAAGCAAGGTATCCATTATTAGGTTCCAATTGAAATTTGTAATCTGATTCCTAGCTTTAGCTTTAGGGCCTGCTTGGGAGTTACGTCGTACTAATTATGCACGTTTTTTAAATTATCGATTTGAGCGTTTATGAACGGATCGATTTTGAGTGGTTTAAATATCGATTTTAAAACTCTTCAACCCATACTTGAGAGTTTATTATTCCCCGTTCTGAAAGTTTTTTATAAGAATAAAATTACATATATATCTCTTAGTAAAATTTTTTTTTATATGAATTTTTTTTACTTATAAGTGATATTTTACTTGTAGATAATTTTTTTTACATACAAGTTAATATTTAATTTATTTTTTTAAAATTTAATATTTTTTTACTTATAAGTAAATTTTACAATAATAAGTAAATTTTATACTTTTCAATAACTTTAAGTGAAATTTTTATTTATAAGTTACTTTTTTTATATTTTATTAGTGAATTTTGTCTGATTAGTAGTATTTTTATTTTATAACATTTTTTTTTTACATAAAAGTGATTTTTTACCTATAAGTAATTTTTAATTATAATTAATTTATCTTACAAGTAATATTTTACTTATAAGTATTTCTTTTAATTATAGTATAATTTTTTAAATGATAGATATTTTTTTAGTTACAATTTAGTTTTGAGCAAAATATATCGGTTGGGAATAATTATTTTATAAATGGTAAAATTAGAAGATAATATAAAAAAACATCAAAACCCGCCGATTTTGTGGGTTGAGAGAACCGCTCAAAATTACACTACACCGATTTTGGGTGATTTTTAAACCATCTAAAAGCAGTGCCAAATAAAAAATAGCAAGTACCGATTTTTTCAACACCTCATAAAAGGTGCTACCCAAAACCGGTGAAAAAAAATACACCCATGGAAAACTGCAGCGTAGGCTTGTGCATGATGGTTTATATCTGTATTCATTATTGGAACTCATTTTTCCTTGCATCGTACATAACGTTTAGTTTCTTAGGTGCCTTTTTTGAGATGTCACTACTTAAACGAGTCCCAAGCATATTCGATGGGTTGTGTTTAATAAAAACCAAAGAATTTCTATCAAACTTCCAGAAAATCTTGGCGAACGATATCCCCATCTAGTTAAAGAATTTAAGAAGCGTGACATGATTACCTTAAGATATTCTAAATCTTGTAAATAAAGAATAAGCTGCGCATAATTGTGCTAAAACAATGATTTTCTCATAAAGCAGATGGGATGAAGATCAATGTATGAAAAACAAATTTGTCTACTTGTGCTAAATTAATACCCGGAAAGTTATTGCAATACAAATTTATGTAAAAGTAACGGAAAAATAAGAAGGGATGTTCCCCTAAAAACATGGAAAGAGAAACAAAAATTACGAAAGTAAACCGTCCTAAACAGTATAATGGTTGTTCATGGTTTCCATGTCTAATCCCCTCAGCTTGGCAAAAGACTCCACCTTGCCTTTGAGAGTGTGAATTTCTCTTAGCCTGCATAAGTTTCATATAACAGTCAAATTCTTTCTTTTCTATATCTCAAAACTTAAATGTTCTAAGAGAGAGCAGTTCTTGGTTGTGTCATGCGTGCATGGCGTAGGGGTGTGTGCGTGTGTACGTGTGTGAGTTGAAGCAACATATGTTTCATGCAGCGAGCACTCGGATATACATCAGACCGACATGAATTATAAGTAGTATGATTTTCTCGTGTTTAAAGTTTTTGTGCTTGTCAAGATGATAACCTTGAAATTTCTGCACGCCTTTTAGCTTCTTCTGCCATAAGATTAATGTCCCTGAAGGCGCTGCGCTCAAACATTTTTGGTTCAGCAGATTGAAGTCCATGCAGTGTCCGTTGCTCAGCAGCCCATGCAGCCTCACGAGCTTCCTTTCCAAAGTCCTTTCGGTTGGTGAGTGCAGTCTGATGAGGTGAAACAAAAATACAGCTGATTCAGATGACCGTCATTTTTCTTCTGATGAGTTTCAGAATCAATAAGATATGTCTTATCCATGACTGCAAGTGAAAAATGATTAATATTTTCTTTATCCACGAGTCATACACAATTTCGTTAAAATAATCTGTGTCTAAAACTCAGCAGTTTTGTAGTTTATGAATGCTCCAACTACATGAATATTTCTAATAGAATGTGTTTCAAAGACTCACTCTCTGCTCCACCACCAGACCCCAGGCTTTTCCACTGAGTGCATATCGAACGGCAAATTTGATGGGATCAAGAAGAAAATAAGTCAGTGTGTTGTACAACCAGATCACACCGGTCCAAGCCCAGCCTATCTTTCTGATTCCAGCAAATTTGAGAGTTAAAGTGGCAGAAAATACTGTTGCAACCTGCAAAAGAGAATTAGGATCAAAATTGTCATGAGGATAACAAATATATTGTCTTAAAAGATATCTTACAACTTTCAAATAACTAGAAGCCAAGAAAAGTTAGATTGTGTAAAGCCTAATTATAGTGTTAAACTTATCCCTCCGACAGCAAATCAACTACCTTCCTACATTATATGAAGGAACTTGAGGGGGATGTTTTTGTGTGTGAGAGTAGAAATACAGACGTGTGAACCTCCATTATAAACTTCTGCTTGATTCTAGTGAAAATCTCAACAGGCTATGAAGCTTCACTGTTCCTGCGACTGGGTTTGGACTTTTCCTGCACAGCTTAGGTGAAAGGCGAATTGGACACATTAAGGGTAAATTAGTATAAATCTGTATTCTTTGTTCGTTTCTGATTTCTCTTTCATTTATCAATTTCTCTGGGGATTAAGGTATCTAGAATCTATATTCCCAATTTTGAGTGGGTGGGTTACGCTGGAAATGCTCGACTTAGTAATGTGCAAGAACAATCTAAAATAAATTGGTATGGCAAATTCTTTTACCAATTGTGCAATAATGAATGCAGTCACGAGCAGGAGTCCCGGACGTTCGGTAAAAGACCATCCTCGTGAGCGAGTCACAAAAATTAAGGCCTGGCTGATGGTGCTGACTTGAAGATATACTGCAGATGCCATCATTTCATTGAGTGGGTCTGCTTGCGTTTCATTTGTCATGTTAAATTGGTGCTTGTTGAAGTTCTTTACATGGAAAACTTTCTGAAGAAAGGTAAAATATGAGAAAATGATGCAGAAAAGCAAACAAAAAGAATTGACTCACATTTTTGTATATTTAAGAATGCAATTCAAGTGGCTTACGTGGAAGAAGTCCGTTTCATATGCCGCCCAGAAAAATATTACAGTCATTAAAGCCATGTAACCTCCGAGAACAATCCCAGTGGTGAAAATCTCACTGAGTTTCCAACTGTCTGGAATTGGAGAAGGCTTGACCCTGTCTTTAGATATTGTCATGATCGTACCTGAACAATATAGTATTACACGTTAGTCAAGAAGCGCCAGTAATAACAAAATTCAAGAGAAATGTGAAAACCTGAAATGACTAACCATCATTAAGGATGGCGATGACAAGAACCATGAAAGGAGGGAAGTTAAATCTCCAGAATAATGTTAGCAACGTAAATCCTAACTGCAAGCATAAATTCTTTTCCAATAAGATCAGAGAAAGGAGTTCTTTTTCTTCACATAATAATGAAATAATACATATATTCTTCAGAGAACTTACCACTATACGTATAGTGATAGACACAGCATATATCTGGAGAAAACATAAAAAAATTTATTCCTGTTCTATCATTTCTTAAAAACTGAACTTGTTAATGATGAAATGTTACATTACCGTATAGTTCTTCATTCTTTGGAAGATTGCACGGCTTGTTAAGACAGCACTGATGATTACGCTTAATCCAGGTTCTGTCAGAACTATATCAGAAGCACTACGAGCAGCGTCAGTGGAATCTGCTACAGCTATTCCTATATCAGCTATTTTTAAAGCTGGTGCATCATTTACACCATCACCAGTCATTCCGCAGATATGCTTTCTGGCTTGTAACTTCTTCACAATCTCATATTTATGTTCTGCAGATGATATACAAAACAGAGTCGGTACCCTAGGACTTGATAGTTGACTTGTAAACAAATCACAACAAACTAGCCTTATTCCCAATAAATTTGAGGTTGGTCATGTGAATTCTTTTTCACCATTCCATTTATTGGTAAAATTGACTTTCACGTCATTCCAAAATTATGCAAAGAGAGAATTTCTATTAGAATTACAACAGAACACATACCGGGGAAGACACCAGCAAAACCGTCAGCCTTCTCAATGAGTTCATCAACTGGTAGAGCTGCAACAGATTCATCCTTATGGTCACCGAGCAAAGATGAAGAAGGGTACATATTTGTGCCCATCCCGAGCCGTCTTCCTGTTTCCTTAGCAATTGCCAATTGATCACCTGCAAAAGATTTCCAGTAATGAACTTCTAACTCGGGAGCATGACAAGGCATTGATGCTATTATTCTTTAAAGAAAAGAATATCAAGCTAAAGACTCAAACAAATTTGCATTCTGCCTGACTTTTGATCATTTATTACCTGTGATTTACACATGTACATTGAACCTTCTGTAACATGTTCAGAAACCTATCTAAATATTACAATGGCTATGAGATTTAGAAAATAGTAACATTGGGGATCATGAAATCTGAAAAAAATCACATATAAAGTGCAATGTGTGCTGGCTAGTTTGGCCCACAGACACGTCACTTATCTATTCCAAGATATTTTTGTGATAGTCATATATCTACCAATTATATGCAAATTATTTGGATTAAATAGAACATCATATGTCCATTAAGAAGCAGTGACACAGACCTGTTATCATTTTGACACTCACACCAAGATCAAGAGCTCTCGTAATTGTTTCAGCACTGTCATGACGAGGTGGGTCGAAAAGTGGAAGAAGGCCAATGAATTCCCAGGGGCCACCGGGACTGTCTTTGGTGCCAGCAGGTACTTCCTAAAGGTGAATAAGCTTGACAGTTCATAATTATCGCCAAGGGAGACATGGACGAAACAACGAAGTTTCAAAAGCTATACTACCTGGCGTGCCACTGCAAGGGAACGAAGCCCACGTTCTGCAAATTTTTCAATTAAGGAATGTACCCTTCTTCCAATTTCTGATTTGTTATGTGCTAGATTAAGAATCTAGGGAGAATCATGTCGAGAACGTCAGATATTCTGAAATAAATATAGTGGCAGTGAAAACTGAAAAAAATGTTAGGACTTGTCTAGTGCACTACCTACCTGCTCTGGTGCGCCTTTGCTCACTCGATGCATTTTACCAGCTTGATCTATGTACGTTAGAGCTGTCCTTTTGTCTGTTGGATTGAATGGGAGGAAGTGAACTTCTGTGATTCCAGCACGTGCCTGGGAGAAAATAGTAAGATAAAAAGTAAATCAACAAGTAATCAAGGAGTGAAAGTATTTATCAGCTTCCAAAATTAATGAAACAAATTAGAGTTTTATTGAGTGGAGATATTTTATGCATGGAGGAAGATTAAAGATCCTTGTTCATTAATATCTTTGTACTCCCAGACATCAAATTATTGAAGTAGGGCGTGACAGGTCCATATTTTAAAATCAAAATATCGACATTCATATTTGATCAAAATTAGGAAAAAAATGGCTAATATTATCGATACCTCCTGTGGATCTGCCAGCATCGAAACAATTGCAGCGTCAATAGCATCTTGGTTCTCCAACCTCGATGCTCTTGCGGCCATCAGCACTACTGTATCCTTGTCAACACCTGTTGTGAAAACCTGCAATAACATGGTACCATCAAATAGACAGAATCGCAACATTGGCATAACTATTGGAGGATATCAGATTTTCTTCAACATTACAGCATTTCATTACTACAGCCTTTACCAAAATGCTATTCCTCATCTCATATGCTGCATTCAGAATTCCATAAAGGGACACATTTATTACATATGGATCGCATGTTCTTCAATTGATCTTAATAATTAGAACACAAATCTCGGATATATGAAGTTGTAACATGCATAGGAGGTGTGTTTCTAATCCAAAGCTATTTACGTGAAATAATTTCTTCATGAAAAACGGAGTAACCTCAATCATATTCTTATCCACGGTAAGCTTGTTCAGAGTTAGAGTTCCTGTTTTGTCACTGCAAAGAACATCCATCCCAGCCATTTCCTCGATAGCAGTCATTCTCTTTGTTATGGCTCCCTGCATTAAAACATGCGAACAATTTTTCAGTAATACTTTCGGCTTCCTTTACGGAGAAATTAAATTTATCTATTGTTCTCTTGAATGTTCGGAATAAATGTTCCACGGTTGTGGTCTTAATACCTGGTGAGATAAGCGATGCGATCCAATTGCCATGGTGACAGAAAGAACAGTTGGCATTGCAATGGGAATTCCACCAATGAGCAGTACAAGAAGATTATCAATACCGGTACGATAATCCCTCCCTTGAATGCCGTATATTACAATAATCTCAATTACCATTCCAACAGCTATTGAGCAAATGCAGAAATTTCCTATTGAGGTTAAAACCTGAACGTATGAATAGTTTTAGAATAACAAAATCCTTGACACCATTTACCTTCACACCAAATCTTTTGTCAGCAGTTTTGTTTAAGATATGGAAAAGGTTTAGATATGAACCTTTTGGAAATGCCCAACGTGTGTGGTGTTTTCCACAAGATGAGCAGCTTTTCCGAAGAAAGTATGTACTCCAGTTGCTATAACGATTGCTTCAATTTCACCTTGCTTGCATGTTGAACCTGAATATACCCCATCACCCGTGCTCTTGGTTACTGGAAGTGATTCTCCAGTGAGAGCAGACTGCATGAAAACTAAAAAACTTAAACCCAAAATTTTAATTGACTTTGGTTCTTAATCATTTACAACCACGATGATGTTTCATGCAGTGAAAAAATAAATAAAAATTGATAGATAGGCAGTCATAAGCAATTTACAATTGATTGTTACGATTAGAATTCTGCTTTGCAAGACTAACGACTGTATTATGATATCAAAGTTCAGTCATGCGTTAGCTTTTATTTTTCTCTAGGATGTAAAATCAAATGTGATCTTCAAGTGATGGAAATTTCCTTGCATAGAATCAAATTAGTTCTAGCTAAGCTAAGCCATTTCATTTTTAATACATGACAGATCAAACAATGAAGGTCTTGCTTTGCAATTCAGAAGATACAAGTGTAAAGATTAATTCCATAATTTTGGAAATTTCCAGTACTTTGGAGCTTAAATATGCCCTTTTAGGTCAAACATTATATGCATATTAAGCACCTGATCAATCTTAAGAGGATCTCCTTCCATAAGGCGTGCATCAGCTGGAATAATATCTCCAAGTTTAATACTAACTATGTCCCCAGGAACCAACACCGAAGCTTCTTCCTCGCTCCATTTCCCATCTCGAAGAACCTAGAGTTAAAATAGATTGAAGCATTTCTATTTATGATTGAAGATTGATAGAAAATATGATACTAGGTCGAAAGCTGTTTTGGAAGAGCAAACCTTGGCTTTTGGAGCTAATCGAGCCATGAGAGCAGCTGCTGCATTGCCAGCATTATTTTCCTCAATAAAACTGATTGTGGAGTTGATAAGGAGCAAGATAATGATGCCAACAAAGTCAGGAACATCCGACGGCTTGTGCTGCTCAAAATAAGGTTTACCAACACAAAATCATTACGGTAATAAACTTTATCTATTTCAAGTTTTTAATTTTAGAAAGTTCAACAATCCAACTTGAGAGGCTTGCTTAGACATTTAACAAACAGTGATATAGGAGGTGAAATAAGAATTGAAATGATCCTTACTCCCCCGTGTGCAAGAGCAATGGCCATTAAAGCTGCTGCTTCCATCACCCAGGATAGAGGATTCCACATAAAGCCTAAAAATTTTAAAATCTTGCTTTCCTACAGAAATTACAGCAGAAATAGGAAAGATCAAGGTATGGAGAACAGAAAAATAAAAATCATAGATGAGAAGGCAGGCGAGTGAGGGAGGTGTTGCAACTCTAACCTTTTTTTCTTCGAGTTTATTGTATCCAAATAACTCCAATCTTTTCTGAACTTCATCTGAGCTCAAGCCATCTCGTGTGCATTGAAGACATCCAAAAACTTCATCAAGAGGTACATTTTCCTGCAAATAAATCGTAGCCTTGAGCGAAAAGATCAATAGCATAAAAATGAAAAGGCTGATAATAATACTATTTCCCAGGTATTGCTTCTCCTAGACAATTTTTTTGTGCTTACTTAGACGGTATTATTCAAGACCACACCTAGAAACAGCTTCAAAATCAGAATCGCATTGATACTTAGACGCAAAAATCATTATAATTGGTAGCAGTATGATCAGTCTCCTGAATCTCTTCTCAATACCAGATATCAAATCTCTTCATTTTTTCAATATTTCCATTTCTTGTATTGAACTACTAATTGCAAACCATTTATTAGAACACATACCAGATCAACCTCTTCCTTGACAACAGCGTCGAGTGCAATAGACTTGTCCTCCATAATGTCTTTTTAGGGTTAATTTCCTCCAACCGGCAAGGTTCTATAAAGATTCTGCATTTTCAACAAACGTTTCATATAAACTTCACATTCCATCACTAAAATTTACAATTGCCATTATCAAAGTTGGCTCACAGCACACTCTTTTCAATAATTATACAACTAACATTCCAAATCAATAGCTTCGAAAATAAATTTTAGGATCCGCGCCACAATAGTTGAAATCAAAGAATGAAAAAACAGTGTCCAACCGCAAAATTCAAATTATCAGCCCTCCAATCCAATATAAATAAAACATAACTTCTCGGCACTCCCATTGATCCTATCTCAAAAACATATTGAACAATAATCCCCATTAGTCCAATTTTTTTGCAAATACTATTCAAGCATTCATGATACTATAATATAGTTATGAGAATGACTAATCAAGAAGAGCACTTATTTTGTCTACCACCAACATAACAACAAGAATATACATTTGGGAAGACACTATAATGAACAAGATTTTTACTTCTTTTCATTCATTAATACTATAGAGGCTATCCAATCGCCCCAACCAAACGTGCGTTATTGCATTTTTTTCAATAAAAGCAGATTAAGAATTGTACCTTGTAGAGTTTAAGAAACTAAAAATTCTGGAACTGGAACTGTATCTCAGGTTGACAACTTGAATAGCCCAGAAATAAAAGATTTGCCAGGACCCTCAACGTATTCCCCAAATCCTTTGATTTGGCGATGTTTGAGAGGAACAAAGTATTCCAATATTGGAATTAAGGGTAATATATATATGCCCATTTAGCATATAAGCATAAATTAATGTGACTTTGGATTAGTCGTAGGGAGAAATAAAGTAAATGTTTGCATGAACAAGAAAATGTTCCAATGTTCCATATAGTATCGAAAAATTGTATCAGGCAGCCGGCAAAGAAGTTGTTGATTGGCTGTAAGAAATAAGACAGAATTTAAGGGTGTCATTTCTTAAAAATTAAAAAGAAATACTAAACAAGAATTTTGAATGTTAGTTTCGTTGCCGCCATGAGAAGGGGCTGAGGGCTCGTTGGATCCAAAGACCTGCAAATAATGTATTCACGTGTGCTACTGTCGGGATGCCAACATGATAATTAGTTATTATTAATTATTTATTTATTTTTGAACTCTCCTTTTACTTTACCCCTTTGTTGGGTAGAAGTTGAAATTCAAATTTTAATGTAAATTAAAGACAATAATTGATTTTTAATAAAATATTTTGTGAAATTCACAATTTTTTAGTCACA